>VZRF01004257.1:943-181529 GCA_013396875.1 Vireo altiloquus
CTCATGCTTTGGGCTTTGTAGTTTTCTCAACCCTAACCCTAAGCCTAACCCTAACCCTAGGCCACGGTTAAAAAGTTCGCCTCTGCTATGAACTGACAGAACCTTGGAGTAATGCTGGTGCCAAGGATTAAAGTGTGGTGGGAGCAAGGTTTGTGCAGTGTTGTGCTGCTGTGTGCCTGCTCTTTGCAGCTGCAGTGTGTCTGGGGCTGTGGGCTTTGTAGTTTTCCCAACCCTTACCCTAAGCATAACCCTAACCCTAGGCCACGGTTAAAAAGTTCGCCTCTGCTATGAACTGACAGAACCTTGGAGTAATGCTGGTGCCAAGGATTAAAGTGTGGTGGGAGCAAGGTTTGTGCAGTGTTGTGCTGCTGTGTGCCTGCTCTTTGCAGCTGCAGTTTGTCTTCAGCTCTGGGCTTTGTATTTTTCTCAAACCCTACCATAAGCTTAACCCTAACCCTTGCCCTAGGCGGAAAACTTAACCCACACCCTAGGATTACCTACACGGGGGTAGGGCTGGTGCCAAGGAATAAAGCGTGGAGAGAGAAATTTTTGGGCAGTGTTGTTATTCTGTTGGAATGCCTTTTGCAGCTGGATTGTTCCTGGAACTGTGGGCTTGGTAATTTTCTTAACCCTAACCGTAAGGGTAACCCTAAACCTAGTCCTATATGGAAAACTTCAGCTACAACCTGGAATGATCTACATGGGGGTAATGCTGGTTCCAAGGAATTAAGCGTGGAGGGAGTAATGTTTGGGCAGTGTTGTGGTGCATTTGGCATGCCCTTTGCAGACGCAGTGTTCCTGGGGCTGTAGGCTTTGTAGTTTTCTAAACCCTAACCCTAAGTGTAACCCTAATCCTAGCCTTTGGTGGAAAAGTTTACCTGCACATTGGACTGACCGCACCCGGGGTTTGGGCAGGTGCCAAGGAATAAAGTGTGGAGGGAGCAATGTTTGGGCAGTGCCACACTGGCCTTGGCATGGCCTTTGCGGCTGCACTGTTTCTTGTGCAGTGGTCTTCATTATTTCTATATACTAACGATATGTCTAACCCATAACCATAAACCAGGCAGAGCTCAATAACTACCCGGGGGTAAGGCTGGTGCCCGGGATGGAAATGTGTGGAAGATGCAATGTGTTGGCAATACTGTGCTGCTGCTGACATTCCCTTTGCAGCTGCAGTGTGCCTGATTCTTTGTTTTTTTGTTTTCTCAACCCTCACCCTATGCCTAACCCTAGCCGTAGGTGGAAAAGTTCACCTACGCATTGGACTGAACGAACCCCGGGCTAAGGCTGATCTCAAGGAATAAAGCGTGGAGGGAGCAATGTTTGGGCAGTTCCACGCTGGCCTTGGCATGGTCTTGGCGGCTTCAGTGAGCCTTGAGCTGTGGGCTTTAATGTTTCTAAGTCCTAACCATAAGCGAGAGAATGATTATCCGTTTGTATGTAAGAAACCTGACCCTGTGTCCACCTGGGACGAGTGGACGGGGTTTTTCCCTGTTACACTAGAAGAGCCCCAAGAACTAGACCTGCTTGTGTCAGCGAAGGCTGAGTTCTGTGTGCGTTTCAATTATAAGATCAGAAACCATGAATGGATATATGGAAGCCACACCAAACTGACCCAAATCACCCCTTATGAAAATTTTTACCAACCCCCCTTCTGGTGTAACCACACGGCACCCAACACAGCCAACTCCACTCGGCAGCCCAGGAAACTCCCAAAAGGAGTGTTTTTTATTTGCGGAAACATGGTCTCGGCGGGAATCCCCTCCCATCTTCGAGGAGGACCCTGCACCCTTGGGCAATTGGCTCTTCTTACATCTTATAAAAGACATCTTATTGATTGGCAAAAAGCCCAAAAGACCAGAATAAGCAAACGTTCCTTTCACGAATTAGATGAGAACTGCAATTCCGAAATTGAATCCTGGCCGAAATCCAAAATAATTGTAGCTTCTTTGCTCCTGCCCTGGGTGGCTGTAGCCAAGTCTCTGGGTGAGATTAGCCACATTGAATGCTGGCTGGGGAAACATGCTAATCTCACTTCCAAAGCCTTGGTGGAACTTTTAGAAGACGAAGAAACGACCAGGAAGGCGACTCTCCAAAATAGAGCGGCAATTGATTTTCTTCTGCTAGCCCAGGGACAAGGGTGTGAGGAGTTCGAGGGACTTTGTCGCTTCAACCTCTCCTCACACAGCACCAGCATCCACCACACCATCCAAAATATAAAACAAGACGTAAGCCATCTGAAGAAGGTGGTAGTACCATGCTGGCCTTGGCATGCCTTCTGCAGCTGCAGTGTGCATGGAGCTGTGGACTTTGTGGTTTTCTAAACCCTAAACCTAAGCGTAACCCTAACCCTAACCCTATTACGAAGATGAGTAGAAAATTCATATGGTCTACAGGTAGTGCCAAGGAGGAAAGTGTGGCAGGGGTAATTTTGTGGCAGTGCCACGCTGGCCTTGGCATGCCTTTTGCAGCTGCCATGTCCCTGGAGCTGTGAGCTTTGTGTTTTTCTCAAGCCTAACCCTAACCCTAACCCTAACCCTAACCCTAACCCTAACCCTAACCCTAACCCTAGCTTCTGAGGGACTTGAGTTTGAAAATGAAGTGGTTTTGGAGTAGGATAAATGTCAGGTATTTTATATTTTATATATAAAGGATGCTAAGTATTTTCATATTTGCTTTAAGTCAACCTGGATGGAGAGGACTGAGTAGCAATCTTCAGCCCATCTTAAATGTTCAGTTAATCTATGTAAACTCATAAAATATCACTGATATACTATTACTTCCCTACCCACCTCAACACCCCTCTGCCCCTATGTGAAGCATGGATGGTACATCTCACCATGAGTGTCAAATGCATAAAATTGTGTTTGCTAAACAAGCCGATTACGAGGTCAGATATGGAATTGGGCATCAGTACCAAATTTTCCTAGCAGACATCATAGACATTTTGCAGAAACTGATGGGTATACAAGTACGAAACAGAAACTGGAGATTGAACAAGAGCAGATGCCCTGTATTTCCTTGAATGACAGTGGGTAGTCGCCACTCTCTCTTGTCATTTTTCAAGCTGACAGGAGGGACAGACTCCAGCTGGATCAGATGTCACCAAGAATTCCCAACGAGAAACCCGAACCTATGCAGCTGCACAGAGTTTACCAGTAAAGGTACGAAGAAAACATTAGGCAAGCCTGCTACACCCAGATGACTCTAATTTCTGAATGGCAGGGTGCGGAGGTACAGCTTTCTGCCTCTACAACTATACCCCATATTATCTGCACTGCTAAAATTAATTACAGGTGCTAATAACAAAACCTTTCAACCTAGAGCCCTTGACACCAATCACACATAAATATTTTGTGACAGCAATTCAGTTCAGTCTATGCCTCATCTGTGGGACAGCCTTGCTCCGTCTTTCACTCTGCTTGTAGAGGATTTGGGAAAGGCCTGCGGGAATATTGCTGTGACTCATATATGGGGAGTCCTGCCCATGTAGATCAGGGAGTGGTGGGAGGTGACATGTCTCCTCCCACACTGAAATAATTGACTCTCCAGGTCTTAGACCTGAGAAACACTTCCAAATTCCACAGGATATCCATACCATTATGTGCTTTATTGAGATGTAGTTCTCTCAGTGGAAACTGCTCTAACAAAGGGAAACAACTCTTTTTGAAAATGTGATTTCAAAATGCTCTGCAAATAGCAACTATGCCTAAGCACTGGTGTGGTCCCAGGACACTCCTCCTCCCATCAGCAGGGTGGGGACAGAGTGACATGACATGCTTAAATATGTGCAAGGTGCTTAGATTTAAAATTATGGAAAAGATTAAAAATTATTAAAAGATTAAAAATGATCTGTAGGATTTGTTTTTGCAGAGAATTGTTCCTTAGAGTTTTCACCAAGCACAGGAAACCTCAAGACATTCCCTATTTCATTCCCCAGCAGCTGAGGAGCTCTGACAAGGATTCTGGTTACAATGTAGACCCTGCCATAACTTACACCCATAGAGAGCTATTGAGTTTAATGGGACTGTATGGGTGTAACTGGTGTCAGTATTTGGCCATATTAATTTTTCACATACGTCCACAATTTTAGCCTGTAACTCTGTTTGCGTTATGCATCATATTTGTATTAATAGCTTTTGCTTTCCTACAAAAATGCTAATTTAGATACATGGCTATGAAGTTGATGTTTAGACTCCTTATTTTTACTCTTTGTCTCAAAAATGAATAAATGACAGTTCTGAGGGACAGAAGCTGGAGTTTTTCAAGCTTTTCTGTGAGAATTCAACCAAACATGTTATTGTTTTTCTTGTACTACAAAATGTTAGTAGTACAAGTTAGACCATCCTTGCTGTATGTTGTGCAAATGTGACCACTCTGTAGCCAAATACCAGGTGAGAGACACTGGCTGTATTTCTTTATTTGAGACCTTACCCAATTTATTTAAAAAAAAAAAAAGTTTCAGGCCTTAAGAATATGTCTAACTTAAGATTTATTGATTGACTGATGATGTGTGTTCATGGTTTGCTATCTGCATTTTAACAGTTATAAATCAATGTAATATCTTCTTATGCAGCCTGATTTTCTCATTAGAAAAACAAGTTTGCTTTGTTTATTTTGTGCTGTAATGTGTTTATTAAAGTTTCAGAAATTTCTTTTACAACCACAGTAAAGTAAAAACAAAACACTTGTACTTCACCATTTCTCTTCTGAGACTAGGTATATTTTAGAAGCTTTGTGTATTTATGGACAGTGTTGTCCAAAGTTTCCTAAATTATTAGTCAACAACAGTTTTGCAAACTTGCTTAAGTCACTTCGAAATATGAAAATAGTCAGTCTCAGGTTCTAATGGATGGTATTCTTAAAGACTAAAAGGCTAAAATAACTCACAGAAGTACAGTGATAAAATATTTTGCCATTAATAATCTCGCAAATGCCAAAAAATTATCTAGAAAATAGTTTAGACAAAACATTAATACAGGTGAGGAAGAGCTCAGTCATAACAGTGTGAATTATGGCACTCAGAAACGCCTTTTGCAATTTTCCATCTTGTCTTGGATTTATATATTAAAATATATTGACACCAGGAAATGAATATTTTCCTAACTCCAAGGCATTTAAAAATATTCCCAGATGAAGGAAAAAATACTAATTACAGTACCTCATATTTAGGCTCCCACGGAAGCTATCCATGAAAGCATTTGTAACCAAAACTATGGAGCAATTTCAAATCGCTGATGAAAGATGAAAATCACCAAGTTTCAGAGAACCAACAAAAAAAAGGTGAAATCATACGGAGATAATGAATGCTTTGTTATCCTAAATGATAGTGAAAGGTTTGATGGCTGAATAAAAGTGGACCAATACATAGTTATATGGGTTTGGCTCTTCCTTAATATTGTTTTAACATTACTTTCCTCAAAGACTTTTTCCTGTCAAGATTTTTAAGATAGACTTACAAGAAGAATGAAATCATGAACATTCATAGCAATGAGTCAAGTTTTCAGTGGTCTGATTTTTTACTGGTACTGCAGTTTCAGTATATGTTATGTTATAATATCTGTATGATATTGCAAAACTTATTACCTCAAGTGAGATAACTTGTGTAGTGTTAGGGCTTGTCTTCCTTTGTTTAGATGATGCTTTTAAAATTGATTTGATGATCTGTTTGTCACCGAGAGTTAGCAATAATGAAAGCAACAAAAGATATCCTCAGCCAGCAGCTAAGATTGTGACCTCAGGAAAAAAATGTTAAATTCTAAGTATCCCACCAGCTCTTCTACCTTACATGTATATCACTTCAACTTACAGGTAATGATTAGGTCCCTGTTTTGTTTATTCATTCTTTGGGACAACCAAAAATATGGGGTCCTGGATTTACAGGTGAAAAACCCATTCAAAATTATCTGTAAATCCTCAAAGTGCATCTAGCAGTCTTTGATTGACTCTGACAGGCCTTTGGTATTTTGTTGAAAAACACGAGCATTTTCTGTTCCAACAAATCCATATTAGTGCCTCTGTTCATTTCTGCTGCCTACTTTAAACCCTCTTTTGCTGCTGCCACCTTCTTTTTGAGATAGACTGACCACCTCAGACACTGTCCTCCTGAATCCTTTTCTGGGCTTGAAGAATGAAAATTGCCAGACTGGGGCAAATGGCTGTACAGTGCAAATTACTCATGTCAGTGGCTTAATGCTCAAATTAAGAACCATGCAATGCATACTTCTGAACCTATGAAATAAATGCATGCCTCAGAAATTTAACTTCAAAGAAAAAAACAGGAAAAAAACCCCCAAACCCCAAAGTCTAAAAGAATTTAAATGTTATCCAAAGTTAATTATGACTATGTGATTCGGCAATAAATCAATTTTTAGTCTAATGAGAATATATATATGCAGGTTTTATTAATTATCAGACTCCAATAAACTTTTCCTTACTCTTTCCTTCTTGTTGGTTGTCTAAATAAAAAACTGCTGGAAAAGCAGCTGGAAGACATCATAATGAAAGCTGCATGTCGGAGAGGTTAACTAGTCTGTGAAACTACAGGTGCCTTGTATTTTTTTAAATACACTTTACACAGCCTGCTTTTAAACTTCTCTGGGTTCATTAATCAATCATAATTCATTACTAATTAAGGGTTAGGCATACCAACAACAGTTCTGACAGCTGATATGCTACAGGTAATTAAGTTGTTCTAATTATTTTTTAACATTAAATGCATTCTCATATGACATTGTTAGAATGCCTTTTTAGAAAGGCTTCTGTTACTAAAGATCTTGCTGTTAGTTAAAAATAGAGGAAAATAATAGAGTCTACCTTAAGATTAATCAAATGGTATTTTAGTTATGTTTTTTCTCCAGTTTTTCATATATTATGTTTTGCTGCCATTCTGTAACTGAAGGATTATTCTGAGGAAAGTTGATTATAGAGGAGAGGAACTCGGTGCTACAAAATGTTATTTTTACATTATCTTATTCATAACATCTTTATCTAATGGTAGCACATCATACCAAGAGAAAGATGAGCAGGGAGGCCTCTAAAAGTTAAGAGCTGGTATTTTACTTCATTGATGGGAGTACTTTTGCTAGCTTTATAGAGCTGTTAATTAAGGAGAAGGCTGGGTAAAAATTCCAAAAACTTCATCCAAATTCTGTACTTTCCAAGAGCTTGAGGAATTTGGTTGATCTCATTGTAAAACACAAGAGGCTGAATGCAACAATTATTTTTCATACCTCACAACACTTGAAGTTGTTCTGATTCAGAGTTTGGGTTAGGGTTATATCTTATTAGTGTAGGATTAAAATCAGAAATTGTAATTTACTTGAAGCTTAATTATAGAGTAAAGGTCTGTAACAGAGAAAGAGAACAGATGAAATTAAAATCCTTCCTGTTTCATGTCCCCTACAATATGGGAAGAGAGGAGAGGGGAGGGGAGGGGAGGGGAGGGGAGAAAACAGAATGGGAAGAAAGAGGAAGAGAAAGAGAGAGAAAGAGAAAGAGAAAGAGAGAGAAAGAGGCTCCACATTTTTAAATTGTAAACCTGTCATTTTATATTCTCTATTTTTTACATACTGCTGTGGAGATACATTACTGTGAAGATAATAATAAGCTTGCTTTAAAAACAGTATTCTAAATTCTAAATATTCTAAAAAACCCCAAAACCTCCAAAGCTCACTAGTTTCAATAAAAGCATCTCTGTGGACTCTCTCATTTGTTTTAATTTTTCAAGGTTTTTGAGGAATTAGAGAGGAAAGGACTCTGGATGGTTGAATAGAGCTAAAGCTACCCACCCACAACAAACATAAAAGGGAAAAACTGCATTAACAGAAGAAAAGAAAAAGATAATTGCTGGATGCTATGGGACAGCTATTAATTTGATTCTTGTATTAATCATCAGAGTGGCAGGTTGCCAGTTTCTGGCTGTTTGCAGTTTTATGTGGTGGGTTATGAAAATGTACGTAAATGCTTTTGAAAGTGCTAGTGCTAGCTTTTGAAATACTTAAATATTCATCTTCTCTTTTGAAAAAATAAAATAACATATTGAAAAAATGGCAGATTCTGAACTCACTCCATCTGAAAACACTGAACCTAGAGCCCATCTAAGCAATTAGTGATGTATTTGAAGCACACTCCCAAGTTTAACTTCCACTCTTTTCTCAATATGATGGCATAAATTGTAAGTGAGAGAAATGTCTCAGCACACAATAACTTGCCAGGCAATGAATTTGAAGTTGTCAGTGATTCATCATCTACCTTTTCAATTCTTCATCTTAGATGCTTTTAATGTGCCTGTAAAGTCCCTCAAATTGCTAGTTTCTATAGGACTTTCTCCCTGGTCCATCTCCAGGTTTCTTCTGGGTTTGATTTTCATATCTGCTTACCTGTGGTATCTTGATTGCCTCATCCTCAGTTAACACTTAAATATCAACCATTTCACTACACTAGGGTTTGAGTTTTTGTGAGGGTTTTTTGTTGGGTATTTGGGTTATTTTCAGGAAGAGTAATAAATCTCAACTCCTGATCGAGAGCAAGTCCCTGATTTTTCTTTTAGGAGTTATGGCATACTTCCTATCTCAAAATATAAAACTTTTTGACCAATTATTTGATCACTGAACCTGTTTGCCCTGTTGTTTTCCATATTTGTTTAAGACACTTTATCAAGCAGAGATGAACTATTTCATAGTGTGTAAGTCTGCATATGTCCCCACTTCAATGCAATACCCAAACATACACCTGACTTCAGAGGCTCCAGCCCCTTGCCCTATGCTACTTTCACAACTAAGCTCAGTCACAGGTCTAAGTCCCTTGATGAATCAGATTTAACTGCAACACATACAAAGCAAGCCAGCAGTTTCATTCACACACACAAGCTTGTTGAAGATTCAGCTCAATGGCCTCTTCTGAGACACCTTGTTTGTGTAATTAATAGTGATACAGGATTATTCCTGTGGGTCTCTGTTTCACGGCTAATGTTATTCATGCAAGTCCCTTTTAGTGCAATTTATCTTCCTTTAATCTTGAAATCCAAGAATTAGCTTGATTTAACATGATTTTCTAGGTTGCTTCTTCTTGTCAATAAAAAGTGATGGGTGTTTAGAGAGAAAGCTGGATGAGTAGCCTGGGTTAGGTTTTACCAACATTAGGTAATAGGGATCCTACTTCATGCATTAATTGACTCTCCATCCTGAAGTTTTCAGTTGAGAGTGTTATTTTAGAATCATATTTCTTAGAATTCATAAAGTCTGCAAAATTTCTTCAAATTATTTCTGTCATTCTGTAATCAAATGTATACTCAGGTTTCATTTTAAATAAAAAATGTGCAATAAGGGCATAAAGAAACAATTTACACTTTACAATTTGCAGCATGTGGATGGAAAAAAGTGAACTTATATGATATACTGATGCATATGGAGAAGGATGCAAGCTGTGTCAGAAACTCTGAGCAAAAAGTGCTGACTCGCACGAGAAATGTACTGCTGTCCCTGCTGGATTGTCAGTTAAATCTAACACCTCTCTTTCTGAAGAAGCTGTTGGCTCAGAGTGTGTGAAAAAGGAAAAAGGAACCTAGGAGAGTGGCAGCTGCTTCCTCATCCAGAGATATTTTTTGCCTTGGAAACCAAATATTGTGAAATTCTTATCAGTCTGTTTATATCATAAAAGATAGAGTAGTAACAGGCAGATCAGCAATATCCCTGACCAAGTCTGTGTGATGGACAGCTATAGATATCTAATACATTTTTATTAATATTGTTAAAGTCAAGGATTTAATTAGACATTATTTTTGTGAGCTCGAGAAACGAAGCACGTATTTCTCATGTGAATGTGCAAAGTGCTTTCATGTGCTGGATTTTTACTCTTTCTTTATTTCATAATGCTGAAGTATAATAGAGGGGAAAAAAGAGCTTGATTTACTTCCTATTATATCTTTATTTATCAAATTCCAGCTTTAAAAGAAAAAAAAAGTTACTGTGGGGGGGGTAGGAGGAAGGGGGAATATCCCTGTTCTGTAATGATGAGGGTTGTAGTGGTTTCAGAAATGCTTGAATCTGTCAGTTCAGCACATAGTCAGGTCAGACTGCTCCAATACTGTAACAATGACATGTTTTGCAGTCCCCTGAGGCCTGTTAGTGACAATAGCATTCCATGCCTGGCAAAATGGGTAAATGTTTTAGGACGTTTCTCAAACTAGATCAGAGTACACTTCTCAAAGATGTAGTAGTACTTCAGTCTCGGCTGACAGTGAAATGTTTGTCAATGGCAGCAGAATATGCAAAACCTGAGAAAAGCCTCTTCTTTTTAAGTATGAATAAACAATATTTTTTTGTCTCTTTTACAGCTTTTTACTAAAAAACCCCCAATTCTGAATTTGTTATTCAGTTAAACACAGGTTTTAAAAGAACTTCACAAAGTTTGTGATTTTGAAATTGGAAATACCTCAGGCAAGGGACTAGGGGGAGAGGCAGAGTGAGAGGATGCAAGATTTCCCACTTCTTCCACTCCTTTCAGAAGCAGGTATCAGGGCTCTCAAAGTCTTGATTCTCCTGGGACTCATTTTCAAGCATGTTGGCAGATGATCATTTACAAGCTCCTGAAGGAAGAATTCCTCTTAACTGCCCTCCAAAGTTTAATCTGTGTTTTGGTGCTCTTGTGTGGGGTAGGAGTGGTCTATGCAGCAGCAAAACAATCCCAAATATGAAAGTCTGGGCTCTGCAGAGCCTTGCTCCATCCTTCCACCCATCCATCCAGTCACTCTGGCTTTCTGGTTTTTTCTCTGACTAAGAACCATTGCTTTTTTTAGGGCACAGGAAAATAAAGAGGAAAAAAAATGAAAAAGAAACAAAAAATTTTTGGACAAAAGCCTCATTGATTCCCCATATTTGTTTTTCTCTTCTGGACACATAACTTCATTGTCTTGAAGCAGAGATCATAACGGTAATCTCCTTGTTCTGAAAATGCCACATTCAGAAATGCAAACTCACATGGTACCTGGCCTAATTTAGATGCATAAGGCATTAAATATTTGGCTGATTTCCTGTCAGTTCCACTGGAGTTACTCCAGATTAACACAAATGTAACAATTTTACTCATTGCTTATCTGCACCCTGGGTGATGTGTTGAATCCTCTCAAGTACTATTTGCATTATTGCCTTGACTTAGGCTAAGGATACCATAGCCAGGATAGATTAACCAGGTTTATCCTGGAGCTGATACTGAAGCTCATCTACATAATTTGCCATTTGCCTTCATTAAACTGTAGCAAGCTGTCACTGGAAGTGCCGTGAAGTTGTCCTGTGGAGATACACTCACACTTTCACTTTGCTCTCAGGCACAAAATAGACTCTCTGTTCATCATCTGTTTGAATTTTGTTTATTGAGAGCTACAAGCACTTAATCTACAAAAGGGTCATACAGAGACAAAAATCTCTGTAAATGACAGCTGTATTTCTCCATCATGAGGATGTACTTTGTTCACGTTTTGGTACCTATGGCATCCTTTCCTATGTCTTCTATAAACACAATCCCCAGTTCAGGGCACAGTGTCATGAAATGCTACAGAAGCAGACATTTACAGAGGCAGCAGCTGGGACCTTCCTAGTGTAGATGGCCTTCGAATACTATGCTCCAGTCTCTAAAAGCATTCACAAATGTTTAAAGCGTGGATGCATTTTCATTAGCATTTCCTTACACAGTGCCCTAAGGGCTCCCTTTTCTGTAGGCTGCTGCTGCCCTGTGCTGCTAACAGGTGTGAAGGAAGCGCCTGAGGAATGCGTGTCAGGCTGGATGCACACAGTGGGTACCTATGGAAGATGTGTCTGTTTTCCACAAGTGCTACCTGTGTGGAGGTGTTTGCAGAGGTAATCTTCTGTCTTTAAATTAGTACAGCTCTACTTACACCTCAGGGCCTTTGCTAACACAAGCTCTCCAATTTCTGTCTCCCACCCAAAGCTTCTCTTTTTCTTGCTCATGACTTCACCACAATACATTTGCCATACACACCTGCCAGTAAATTTCAATGTTAGCTTTTGATGCAAGTTAGATCTATGTTCCTGTCTTCATTTGTCCTACACCACCATAATTCAAATATTGATTTTAAAGCCATAATTTTCAAAAGGATTGAAATTTAGACTAATTTTTCTTAATCTGTACTACTAATAATTCATGCTATAATATAACATGAAATAGTTAAAACTGGTTAGTTATGTGGTGGGTTTTGATTTGTATTTTCAAAAAAAGTAGCCATGTGGGATTTCAATGTGAAAGAAAAAAGGACCCACGATCTGTGTATGTTTAGACAAGACACTGCACAGAATGAAGATCAAGATTTCTATGAGCTTTTTATTTCTTTGCTATTCTTGTCATGCATATACTTGGAATATCCAAAGGCTATGTTTTAAATGTCAGGGTTAAGTTTCCTCTTTCTGGTTCAGAAGGCAGGCAATGACACATAAAAAATACTTTATTTTCAAGCTTAAAAACATTTAAAAGTTTCACCGTGTCAAAGGTTTGCTGGGGTTTTTTGTACTTGTAGTAACAACTAACTACTTATTATATGCCCTAAACCCTTGAAAATATGTGTAAATATTATGACTAAAATAATTATTTTCAAACACGTGGTTGCTTGCTTGCCTTAATGTGATTCTGTCTGCAAAAGACACCACTTTTGAAATACAGTCATAACTAGGTAAGTAATATTGACCCTAACTGTAATACCTTGTACATTATATAGTACATAAACACATATATATAGTAAATACACATATGTAAGTACATGTATGTGCTGGTTTTGGTTCAGGCTACAGTTAATTTTCTTCCCAGTGGCTAGTATGGGGCAGTGTTTTAGAATTGTGCTGAATACAGAGCTGATGACAGAGATATTTTCGTTATTTCCAAGGCCTTTGCTGCTTTTCCTACGGCCACACTGGTGAGGAGGCTGGGGGTGCATGGGAGGCTGGGAGGGGACACAGCTGGGACAGGTGACCCAAACTGACCAAAGGGATATTCCACACCGAATGGCATCATGCTCAGTATGTAAAGTGGGGGGAAGAAGGAGGAAGGGGTGAACATTCGGAGTGATGCTGTTTGTCTTTCCAAGTCATTGCTATGTGTGATGGGGCCCTGCTCTCCTGAACACCTCCCTGCCCAGGGGAAGCAGAGAAGGAATACCTTGTTTTGCTTTGCTTGCATGCAGGGCTTTTGTTTTCCCTATTAAATTGTCTTTATACCAATATATAAGTTTTCTATCTTTTACCCTTCCCATTCACTCTCCAACCCCACTGGTGGGGGCATGGGTGAGTGAGTGGCTGTGTGGTACTTGGTGACTGGCTGGGGTTAAATCACAATAACAAATGGATTTGGATGCCCTGCTGAGAATAGTGCTGAGCCCACAGAGCTGCTATCCTGACCGAGAAGGGCAACAAGCACGGGGTGGACATTCAGCTATCTCCCAGGTCAGCCCTAACCTCAAGGGCTCAGCCGTGGAAGTGAGATGCTGTGTGAGGAGTTTGCAACCCACCGTGAGAGCAGCAAAAAACATCCACCTCTCATTGTGTGTCAGGAATTCTGGCTGGGACCACAAATACCTTTACTTTTCCCTAATGGCCTCAGGGCCACATCACATGCATAGAAATGGAAAAGTCATTACATTCCTCCTGGGAAAAAAATTGTTTCACTTTTTTTTCCTTTCAGAAACACTACACTTATGCATTCCCTCTAATTTTAGTCCTGAGCATCATTTTATATTTTTTTTACCCTGAATTTCAGATGACATTTTATCATCTATCATTCAGTCTCTTTCAATTTTGTCTCTTACAGCAAGAGACTTAACCCTGTGGCTCACACTTGATGAGCAAACTTCGAAGAGCAGCAGGCAGCTGCATTGCTCCAGCATGAACCAGCCCTGACACAAATTGACTCGGGTCCTGCATCCACCAGCGGTGCCAAGGACTGCCACCACTGGTGCTGGGGGTTTCTAACCAGGTTCAAGCCCTCAGGAAATGCTCTTGTTCCACACAAAGATGTCAAAGGGAGGATCAGGTAGAAGCCTGCTGACCTGTCACTACTCCACCTTTACCTGCACTCTCACAGGGAGAAGCCCAGAGGTAACCAGACCAGCCCCTGCTCTGCCTTGATGCATTTTGTGAGTTATACAGCTCTATACTACATTGGCCAGAAAATCACTGATTGGGTAGAAGGAAGAAGCATTGGTTAAACAAGTTGGTTTTTTTTTTTTTTAAACAGGAAAAAAACACCAAATATTTAATCAAACAATTCCTAACCCAAGCTAGTCACAAGATCACATTTTTTCTGACTAAGTTAATTTGTGAAGATTGTAAAGAAGCATATTTGCAGCAGTTTTGGGGCACAGTTAATAATTTTTCCCATTTCTGATTTGCATCTGTGTGATTTCATTAACTGATGATGATCTTTTGATGTGGATTGTAGAAGGAGATAAATGACTCATGAATCAATAAGATTTCAGAGTCACTTATTGATTTTTATCTCCAATTTACTCTGCATTGAATTTAATTATGGCCATTACACTCGATTTGTTTGAAAACATTGCGTGCAAATATTTGCATGAGGTTTGTTCAGTGAAATTATACTACAGTTGTTTTAAAATAAGTCATGACTTTTGAGCTGAGAAAAGTCATTGCTTTGGGAAAATATTCACATATGTCAACCCTTAATCATTATCTGGAAGCCCTTGAACAGCTTCATGAACACTTAAAATTTTAAAATTTGTCTATGTGAAAGTTTTCATTAGCAGAGTGGAAATTCTAGCTGATTTTTTTTATTTCAGTGGTTTGCTCACCTGAAAGTGTATTTTAAGGTGACATCAAACTAATGAAAATAAAGAAAGGTTTGTATGAACTAGAATGGAATTATTTGTTCCTACATTTCAAAAGTGAAACATAATGGTTTATCAATTCATGTTTAAGACTAAATTTACCTAGATTCCTATTTGTACTTTTAAAAAGTCTTAAACTGAAACTTCTGTGTTTGAGGCTCAAAATGTGTTTAATTTAGTCTAAAACAATTTTCTTCACGTATTTCGGTTAGCAAGAAAACAGAAATATTTTCATTCCACTGTGATAATGTATTTTTGTATACAACACTGAAAGAACACTTTGATGCATAGTGATATAAGGATCTATTTATAAAAATTCAAGGGTTTTTTTAAGGTAATTGATATTTCTGCTCTCATGTAAAGAATTTTCTTACCCTTATAGCTAGTTTTCTGCTTAACCTAATTTTGGTGCTATTTCTACATTCCAGTCAATTTCCTATTAGAAACACCAGCTTAATATAATTATTTAGTACTTTTCATTAGTGATTTAATACAGGAATCTGTTTTATGCAATAAAACTCAGATATGTTTTCTAACATAGAAAATCCTTCATGGAGGTTAAAGGAAAATTTTCAAAATTATGACAATGTAATGAAGTTGGTTTAATACCTCAAGAATCATAGAAATAACATGTAGTAAAGACATCTAGTCTCAAGCACATAGGCTATCACAAAAATAAAAAGAAACTTGGGAACTCTGATGTCTTTCTCAATTTCTGAAAACAAGGCCTTTATGGATAGTACACTTTAAAATCTATTGGTACTTTATTGGAAAATCTTCTTTCTAGCCTTGAATCTGTTTGTTTGGGGGTTTTTTGTTCTTTTATGCTTTTATACTGTCCTCGATAGCAACTCTGTGTGGCTAAATTCCCTCCAGAACATCCCGGCCCCAGCACATTTAGTACTCAAGTTTATGTATAAGAGTCCTCAAACAGGAAATACAAAACAAAGCTTTTAGCCCTATCATGGGAGGGGAAAGCTTAAAAAAGAACATACATTTAACACCTATTATTAAGACGTGTGTCAGAGTGAATTCAGATCAAGTGGAGTACTTCCATTAATTTAATTTGATTGCGAAGGAGCTCTGTGAGCTGATACTCATGTTAAACACCCATGTTACTTTCTGTGTTTACTGAACTATCCTATGTGTTTAAATATGTTACAGCTATTTTGTATTAATAAGAAAATAGAAAATGTAATAAAAATGTTTAATCGTGGTGGGTGTTTTGTTTTCTTTTAAATTAGAAGTTGATATTTAGCAGAATACAAGATTATTAAGAGATGTACAGAGGTGTAAACTTTGTATTTCTGTTAAAAAAATTCTCCTCACCAAGTTGTGTAGGCAAAACCTTGAAGATGTAAATAATAAAATTCCACACAATACCACTTTTTCTTTGAAGTGCTTCTCATGGAAATTTTGTTTTCTAAGGAACCCTGGTAACATATTTCACTGTACTTAGAGCAAGTAAAACAGTAAATGAAAGTTTTCACAAAATATCGGAAGGAATATAAAGATTTTAGTTTGTAAATTTTTAGAGTTATACTAGTTTCTAAGGAGACCCATATATAAATGACATATATTAATTTGATTCAAATAAATAATATAGAAGATTCAAATAGTATAACGTGTGGTGGTGTGTTCTTTTCTAGGTTAGGTCTGTTTTGGAATCTTTTCAATTGATGTCTCAAACTGTAATAAGACTTTGATCTCATTTCCTAAGAAAAGGAATTAATGGAAGACATTTCTCCACATAATGTGAGGCAAAAATTTGTGCTTAAAATAATTTATTTTCTTTTTTTCTATGCCCTCATCCTCTCTAACTGCATCTGTTATTCTCAGCTGCTTCCTGGGATTCACCTACTCTCCTCAGACTATCTGTGTCTCCTATATTAAATTATTTTGTAATTTTCTCATCACTTTCTGTCTGTTTACAAATTCCTTCCTACCTTTCCTGTATTTCTCTTATACTTTATTACTGTTGAAACTCCTTCTTTGTGCCCGTCCTAGTCTCTATTTCAAAACTGATTCAGCCAAGTTTCAAGCCAATGACTAGTTTTTCCAGGCTTTCTGAAAAGATTCTAATATTTTTCAGCTTTTTCTGTGCTTTTTATCAAGAAATTGGATATGCACTCTTCCCAAATCTAGACTTTTCTGGTTATGCAATTTCAACAGTGAGTCTCAAAAATACAGTTAAATGCTGGTTTGGTTTTTTTTTTTCCCCCCTTTCTTTTTGCTTCCTTGTGTTCAGGACTAGAATTACAATCACTGATTTGGTTTATGCTATAACTTTCTGCCCCAGATTCAAGCAAATTGTTGATTCCAGCTGTAATTGCTTTTCAAATCAATGTCTGTGTCATTCTGGACTGAGAAGAATTACCTCTCACATAGTCAAAGCTAGTGGTTCCCAAGTGATTGTTTAAGCTGCTGAGACAGTGCTTCTCTAACAATTTTCTGCTATAATAATTGGCCTTTTTCTATGCATGCAGTTGTTTTCCTGCACCATTCAATTTAGCTGTCTGTGTGATCTCCTGTAGCAGAGATTCAATATTCTCATAATTGTCACAAAATCAGGAATCCAGCTCTGCTAATATGTTTGAATTTTGAGAAAAAGAATTAGTAATTTTCTGTACAGATCCTCCTTTGTAATCACAAATGCATTGCTTGCCAGCTGAAGCAGCTATTTGCTAAAGTGGGCCAGAGAATGAGAATCTTTACCACTTTCTGACCTGCAGTGTTTCAGCCTTTCCATGCCAGCCTATGGCACTGTTTGTTGCCCTGAGCACCTGCCTCTCCAGCAGACATGGGGCCTGACACCCTTGGGCTGTGTCAGGAAGTTTTGTGCGATTTGCGTAGGAAGAGTATTGTGAAACCCTAAAACTTGGCTGCTTGGGCATGACCTGCTGCAATTTCATCCTTCACCCTACCGTGGCTCAGCTCCTCTTGCTCTTTTCCATCTCCCTCTCCTCTGTGATGCCATCACCAAGCCAAAAGGGCCACACTAGAGCTGCCCTGGGACCACGTGCATGGTAACTGGTTGAGTGGCAAACACAAAAACTGATTAGCCATGTTATTGCCCTGTAGGTCATCCAGCAGCTGAGTCCTGCCTGGCTCTGATCTCTGTCTTCTGTCCAGGTACAGATTCCTTCTCCGCTTTCCAATTTACTTTGAAGTAGTCAACAGAGTTCAGTAAGTCATTGAGAAGGGATGTAATCAAAGGTAGATGTTCAAAGAGGGAGCATAGGCACATGAGCCTCATGCAGCAGGAAATAGGACTAAAGAGGAGGGAATAAAAAAAGAAATTAGGGTTAATTTTTTTTTAATTTGAAATATTTAATTGTAAATTATAATTGTAAGAAGCTGTGAAAGGTCAGTTAGTCCATCCCTCTCAGGAAAAATTAAGCAAATGTGTGGTCCTCCTGTTTAGTGGTTTAAACTCAAGAAAATATCCAGTTCAGGTGATCCCACAGCTCCTGTTTTGGTGTAGCCCTTCTCTTTCCCTCCAGAAGAGACAAAAAACATGTCTACTGGAAATGAAGACTTTTTCTAGTATACAAAATGAAAAAAATGATCAATCTGTTCTCTTTTTTATGTCTGGTGATTAATGACTAACTTGATAGACAGTTATGACTAACTTGATGACAACTTGATAGTTGCTTTGATCCTTCTTCTGTTATAACTAAACTAATCCAGCTCCTTCTGTTTTTCCTCGGAATTATTAAACCTTATGTAATATCTGTGCCTCTCTCCTAGAGTAGCTTTGATTCAGCTGCCTATTGCCTGAAGTATAATATTCAGAACTAGACATCAGACTATACCTTAAGCTGTAACATAAAATAATACTGCCTTCTATCTTCCATCGGAAACTGACCATTAATATATGCAAGAACAAGATCTGGTTTCTTTTGTGACAGATTCATATTCCTTAATTATTCCCATTTGATACTTCAATAGCACAGCCATGGCCTTTTGTGAAGTAGTGCTGCCTTGCCATATTTCCCTGTTGGGTATTTCTACATGTTTCTATTTCCTGCATGAAGCATTTTGTCCTTTCATCTTGTTGGTTTGAAAAAATATCTTTAGTTTATAAGACAGTTTTAAAGTCAGACTCAATTCTCCAAAAGGAACATTATATTTCTTCCCCTACTGCAGTCTGATGTCATGTAAAAATATTACTCAAACTAAGAAAAGAACCTTGCCAAAACAGAATACGTCAGTTGTGGAATCCCAAGAGAGACGTCCTGGCATTTTGACAGAGACACATAGCTTTCTATTTAAGAAGCAGAGTGGTTCAACTACCCATTAACACAGATGTTGCATCTAGATAATATCTGATCAATTCATTTCCAGGACAGTCATGCAGGTTATGTCAAAAGCCTTAGTAAGTTCAGGTGTGTCACATATGCCTTCTAAGCTTTAAAACAGGACAGCTACTTTGCCAAAATGACTGTGTCTCCTTGGGCCTCAATTCATCTTCAAAAATTCACAGTAACTATTTTTTCCCACTTTGTTACACTGCAGATGCTTCGAAATAGCTTTTATTTACTTGTTCTGGTGTTTTTCCTAGAATTTGAGTTTGCACTGAAAAAGGATGGGCTCCTTCTTTTTCCCTTTTCAGTTTTGTGATATGATCCCCCCTGGTAATGAGTGTGCAAAGATCATTGCTGCTAATGCAGGTAAGTCCATAGACATCTTGAAGCTGTCATTAAACATGCAGCAATATGGATAGCACTACTGCATAATGTCAACTGCCATTGATAGCCCATACTTGATTTCTGCAAATACCAAACAGGTACTTAACATTTTCACTGGTTTGGTGACTAAATTTCATACAAAAAAAAAGTATCCATTTTCTACAGAAAGATGGGCATACCCCTTCAAGCAGTAAAGTTGGTTTGCTCACGTTCTACTTTTGCAGCACTGGGCTGCTAATCACCAGTCCAATTAGGACATATTTATACTATTGACGAAATAAGAAAATCACCTTTAAGAAAGTTGTATCTGCATTTCCTTTGTGCTTTTATAAATTCATATACGAGAAAACTTACTTGTATAAGAAATGACATAATCATACAATCAGCTCCAAACATCTATTAAAGTCCCATAAAAAAATAGTCCTTACTTAAAAGCCTTCGTATAGCAGGATCTAATGATGTGAACGGTTAATCAGTAAAGGAGTTTTCCACAGTGATTCTCTAAAATTGGAGCATTTTGGGCTTAATTTTTCATAAAAGAGATATGGCCTGCAATTTATTCCTGGAATAAGTCCTACCAGCAGATTGGAGATTTAGAACAAGTTTGAATTCAACAAGGAATAGAATGTGGTGTTTCGATGTTTTCCCGAGGATTTAAAGTCACATTAAGATTTTAAGTAGCTTTGCAAAACCAATCATAATTGTTTGTTACGAACAGAAGTAGTATATCAAGTTGCTAAACTCTGAATTTTAACATCTATAAATACCTTGGTAATCACAAACTTTCACAACAAGGCCTCAGCCTCACAAATATTTTCAAGAAGATTTAAATCCCCAGGTGTTTCATGAATACACAAGCTGTAAGCATGGCTGTAAGTCCTAGCAAGATCATTCCTCTGAGATTTCCTTTTTTACATCCACATCATTCATTCAGTGACTGAGTTCTAAGTCCTGAATGAGAAAATTTTACGTTCAGCCAAGCTGGTTTTGCTGTTGTTATTGTTATTACTGTAATTTTTACGTGTGTGTGTGTGTGTGTGCGCACGCAGCTTACTGAAACTTGCTGGGACTTAGCCTTAAATGCTTGTGTCTGTCAGCTGCTGCATTCATGTCTTCAGGTTTCTGCTGAGGAACTTACTTGCCATTAATGTATTTATACTTTAGGAAATTGTTATATTTAAGCTAAAGATTCATGCTAAAAAAATGGCATCCAAAGAGAAATCTTCTGTTTCACTGATGTATGAAAGCAACTCACCCTTGAAAGATAAGTGTAAAAGGCTGTAACAGCAGAGGAGGCAGAAGCAGGAAAATACATGAGGGAAAAAAATGCCAAGATATAATTTGAGACTGAAGAGCAGAGGAAGGGGCAGGGGGATGAAGTCTCAACAACAAAGAGGCGTATTAAGGCAAAAATGGCACTGCATTAAGGCAGTCTGGGAAAACCTTTGAATCCAAACTCATAAAACCTGTGATGTATTTGTCACAGCAATGGTAATCTGCTGTGATTAACACCTTTGGTCACATTTCTGCACTTTATTTGCAAGACCTGTATTAAACCATCTTTTCTACTATGACCAGACAAGCTTGAGCTTGTGTTTTTGCTTTGAAACAGCATACAATGTGAACTTGAACTTGGCTAATTCCACAAGAAAAAAGTGTAATCCAAATAAATAAGAAAATACTGTAGTTTTCTGGAGGTTTCTAGTTCAGTGTGTTTATTTTTCTTCTGATATTGGATTTGTGAAACCTTGCTTTTATCACTTCAGATGAAAAAATTGAATTTGGCATTTTTAAAATAACCAAATGGACTCCACTAGACCAAATAATGGAAGCCCATTTATTAATAAATTTTTTTCCATTCTTTGTTGTACCCATCAGTCCTACAAACAGAACACTAATTGAACAAGTGGAATTGAAACTGTGGGGATTCTTCATTATGCAATATCCAAATACTTGTAAATTCAGTGGGTGCAACAAGAATGGATTGCATAGCAAAGGAGAGAAAAATGAGATTTCAGTCCTTCTTTCCCATTAATATTAGCTGCTGCGGAGTGTCTGTCACATAAGGAAGGAAAAGCTGTATGATTTGGAGACCCTTACAACTGTACCTAGCATTAGATTTACGTGAATCCCTTTCTAAGAGTGCTGATAGCCTTCTTCAAGCATTAATGGTGTCTGTGATTCTTAAACTTTCAAAGGAAATCTGGAAAAGGCAGCCTTTATCTGAGGAAATTAAATTCTTCTCAGCTGAAGTCTGTAGTGTTTTATGGTGGTATAAAAGGGTATGCTATGATTTAATTAAATAAAAGCTATGACAGTCTCACTTATGAAATTTTAAAGGAAGCCCTGTAGAGCTGTTTATCTAATGTAGGTTCTTTAGGTTGTTTCCAAATGGGTCATCCTTTCCTAGTAAATTAAATGGGATCAATTTTTAAAAATTACATTTGCTTGTATTTGTTAGAAAAGCAGCTTTGGGGCTGCAATTTTTCAGAACTGCATTACACAACAAGATTATTCCTACTCACTTCAGCAGGAGCAATGTCCAGCTACCACTTGGAAAGTTTGATGGCCACACCTGAAGGTTAAAACTTTAAAAAATAGTCTTTTTGGGTTTGACTCTTAAACTTGAAATATTAGAGAGTCCTACACTAACACTTCTGATTCTTTGTCCTAGCAGGTCTGATATTCACTTAATTGCAAGCACACAAACTGCATGATTCTTCTCCCTCCATCATTCCAAAATCAATTGGCAGCAAGTCCACATGTGTTCTAGGGATCTGAAATCAAAACGTGCCATCAGCCTTGGAGCTACTAAAGATTCCAGAGAAATATTTAGCTTGTCAGCTTTGTTTCTTTTCTGTCTTTGTGAAATAGAGTGTGCCATTACAGCAAAGACAGAGCCATCCTTTGATATGCCTTTGCTGAATCTTTCCTCAGATTTTAGTAAAAGGTTCCTTCATTGCTGCTGTGAGTAGTTTATTTGCCTTTATTTCTTCCAGGTAGTGCTGCTTATATATTGCCCTTCATCAAAGCAACTCTCTACAGAGGCAATGCCCAGTTAAACTGGGGGGTAAGTTTCTCGTGGAGCAGATGGTGAAGGTTTGAGAGCCTCAGGTGAGACCTGCCCATGGTAGGAATTGTGTGGATGGCTAGCAGAAAAAGACTGAAATACAGAGACTGTGGAGAAAAAATTATCTTTATTAACAAAAAGATAAAAGAATATCTTTATTAATACGTACCATTACTCACAGCCTGTTTCAAGACTCCTTAAACCAGGATATATCACCCAGTTCTCAGAGGCAATTGGACCACACTGTTTGGCGTCCACCATCTTGCTGCCCTCTTTTTCCTGTTTTTCAGTCCCACTGTGAATCTCTGGAGGTATGTGGTTCTGCACCACAATACTTGACTGCCTGCAGCCAAAAATACCCCATGGCTGGCAGCAGAGCTCACGCATGCAAACAGAAAAGCTCCAACAGGAGCCCACTGAACACAGAAAGCACTGCAACGTGCCACTGAGGTGGTCTGTGGTTCCTCAGCTGATAGGAGCTTATTTCTGGGTTCAGATGATGAAAAAGCTGAAAGAAATGCAAAAGTATTCGTTGGGAAGTACTAGACAGAGGCAAAAAACCGCAAATAAACAAATTTTCTTTCCAAAAAAGATTTGTCTTGGAAAAATGTTCAGCATTAGAGACATTTCTAATTTTCATGAAAAAATTCTAGGCCCTACACTTTATAAAAAATATTACTATACATTGTATCCATGTGGTTATCAATTTCAACCTGTGTTGTGGAAGAAAAACATACAGAGAGGAAAATGCCAAGGAATGTGTCATTTTGCTCGCTACCTCAAAAAACTTTTTGGATCAAACCAACAGTGTATGTGTTTTTCTTTCCTCCTCCCTCCTTGTCCCACCCAAGCCTCGACCCTGCTCTCTTTGCCACGTCAAAAAGGATTGATAGGACTATTTAATTCAATAAGAAACATTGCAGGTAGTTTTAAATCATTTATTTAATTTTATGAATCTGTTACAATTCAGTTCACATATCAGTCAGAAGAAAAGGGATAGCTCTACCTCTGTTACCCAGCTGCTTCATGATTTGAATTTCTCTAAGAATGATGAAAATATAGGTTTGATGCCCACACTAGCACATATGGGGAGGGTACTGTCCTGGTTGAAATGATAGTAAAACTTTCAGCAAACCTCTGCTCTGAATGAGGCAAAGGTAATTTCAAACTTCCAAATCTCATTAGTGTCTTTACCTTGAGGTGTTTTAGCACTGGCATGTGCTGCTGGCAGCCTTTTAATATCCTTCCGCAATCAGTGGGATGAAGAGAGTTAGGAATGGTTTTCCGTCTCAGACAGGAATGGCACCAACTACAGCAATGAAAGTGTCTGTCACACCTGTCAGTAAGTTGGTGACTTGTCACATTTACAGGGAGCCAGAAAAGGCACACTTTTATTACTGTGGATATAAAATACTTAACAATGGGGAAAAATCCTCTCAACTTGTTCTTTAAACCTATACATTTTAATGCAGTGGATGTGTCACCTGAGGATATGATTTAGTGGTAAACATGTTGGTGCTGGGTTTATGTCTGGACTTGAGGAACTCAGAGGTCATTTCCAGCCTTAATGATCCTATGACACCCAACTCCCATTTTAGAGAGAAGGGCACAGCAGGATGGTTGTTCTGGCTGCACCTCAGGGTGAGTGCAGGCAACTTTGCACAGAGGCAGGGCTGGAGCTGAGCATCCACTGCCCTCATAGCCTGAAAACTGGCACCATGGGAACTGCACTGGGGACACACATGATTTACATAAGAATTTATTCACATGTGTTCACTGCTCGCTGGTCTGAGAGAACAGAGCACAAAGACCTCAGAAAATTTTCTCAGTAAAAACATTAACTGGGAAAAATAGTTTGTTAAAGCTGGCTGGATAGTAGCTCTATTCAGTGAAAAGGAGAGGGAGGAGACCAGTGTTTTTCCCGCCCTCCCAGAAATAATTTTTGGTTGCCGGCAATGGCCCTGTGTGGCACCCAGCACCCAGGCTGCATGGCAGCATTGCAGAGGGAGCTGCAAAAGGACCCCAGGCCTTTGCCAGCCACATCACCTGGCAATCCTGTGCCAAATACTGCATCCCCCCAGCCAAACCAAACCACTCATCTTTGCACACTCACCCAGGTAGTGGTTGTGGTAACAAAGTTATGTTTCCTACAGCTCTTGGCGGCAGAGCCTGTAGGGCCTGCCCTGTGTCTGCTGTGATGTGCTGACCTGCATTCCTTGCCCTTCCCACTTCTCCTTTCTTGTGAACCATTCAAATTTCATTTTAGACCATTTGTCCTGTCTGTCACTTTTGATAACCTGTCTACTGCTACATCCACTTGCTTTTCATTACTTTGCCATTTAATTTGTTTTAAACATCTGTGTCCAGTTTCTATCTAAGGTCATTTTAATTGTTTGTGGCTAATAGAATTTGAAAGGAGTATAATTTTCTTATATTTCATTCTAGGATAATCCATTGTGGTTTGCTACAGTCATCTGCTGCTGTTGATTTGCTGCCATACAGATGATTTAATTACCTAGAGATCATTGTTATTACCATAAAATCCCCATTTATGAACTGCCATATCAATTATCCACCCTTTTGCTTATTGATTTGAAGTCTTCTGAGCAACCTATCTCCTGGGGCACATTTCAACCCAAGCACAAATCTAGCAAGTTCACTGGAGTCATGTAAAAGATGAACCTGGCTCCTTTGGCATACTGATCTCCTGCCAGTACTTTTATCAAGATGCCCACACATTGTACAGTCACCTGACAGATTTGGTACCGCAGTGGTTTACAGCTCCAGTGATTCATGATTCTGCTGATACGGATGGGCCATTTGTCTACATTATTTTTACTTTCTTCCTTCTCCCCTGTGATTCACACACTTCTGAGGTTTTTTTAGTGGTGGTGTGGTTTTCTGTTTGGTTTTTTTTTTTTTTGGGGGGGGGGGTTTTTTGGGGTTTTTTTTTGTTTTGTTTTTTTTCTTTTGTCTTCCATTTCCATCTCCCTTTTCAATATTTTTTTTCATCCTCCCCTCTTAGTCTCCTCTGCTTGGATACTTGTCCTCCTGTACACTTCTGAGTTGTGTTACCACCTTTTCTGTGTTTCTGTTATGCCACATGGAAGCCCCTAAGGCATCTTCCTTTTTCTCACATTGGTATCTAATTTTTCCTTTCTTTGGTTAGACTTTATGTTTTCTAGTAGCAATTTCCATTTTGCACTTACTGCCAGGGGTCCTCTCTCCTTGCTCCTTCCTGGCCCTTTGGGAACCTTATTCTTATTCACCTCACCACCTTCTTCCTGATTATCCCTGGTAAAAAGCACATACCAAGCATACATACAGTATTAATCTAGAGAGATTCTTTGTGAGTGTCATGGCAGGTCTAATATATCTTTCCTGTTGGGAGGTAATAAACCTCTTCCCTCATATAAAACCTTTAGATGATCTTTGAAGAAACATTGTAATTAGTTGAGAAGTATCCAATTTACAGATGTGGTCTGTTATTCAAATTTGGACTATACTAATGAATATATTTTGCCAAATTTCCTGTGATTTTCTGAAAATTATGTAGTTTATTTTATTAAGTGCAAAACAGTATCAATAACTGAACACTTTGCCAAGAATGACAGCATAACTGACTGAATTTGAGCTAAAATACAAATCTCTGAGATCTACATTATGGTCTCTGGTGACATCTGATTAATAAGTTCAAAGGAAATATTTGTGCTCTTCAGGAATTAATGCTCATGCTAGGCACAGGCTCCAGCAGCAAAACTTTCACCTGGCTCCAGATCTGAGATATTTCAACACCATTGTTACTCTACGATGGACATTTGTCACGCTTCTCTCAGGAAATATCCTGGGCTTTGAGTTGCATCAGCTCCGCAGCAAAATGGTCATGGCCTGTATGAGGGTTTCTTCCTCGGTCTGGACTTTGGTTTATAGGTTCCTTGTTAAAAAGCTGGCAATAATTCAGATGAACTGCAGTACTAACTGAGATTGTCCTGGCATTTAAACCATTTCATATTTTCATGTGTAAAACTTCCTAGAAAATACAGCTCAGCCTGTGACTAGAATAAATGTCTCTTGCATAACAGACTTCAGTTTCTGTAATCACTACTATGAGAGTTTCCCTCAGCCCTGTTAGAGTAGGAAAAAAAAGAGGGTGACAAAATAACCCAAATCAATCTTCCAAAATATCTGACTGCTCTCACAAAAATGCTTAAAGAATCTAGGGATTGTTTCTTTTAATTAAATTTTATAAAGGCACTAAAGATTTCATTTTGAGGTGACATATAGCTAGCATTATTGAATTTAAAATTATTTTGGTTTTCTTTTTTTTTTCCCTTTTTATCTTTTTATAAGAAGGTGCTCCTTTTAGCCGGCCTTGCTGCTTAACATGTTACTGAACCAAAACAAGTGACAATGACTGCTGTGAATATTTGCTTAAGGAGTAACTAACAGAGATTTTCTACTTGCTCTGACCTTTGATCTGATGGGTCCATGTCAGAAGGAGTGAAACTGAGCACAGTGCCCTGAGGAGGGCTGTCTGATGCTTCTTGTGACGTGAGATCTCTGTGTGTGGAGGAGAGGGGCACAGGGTCCTATTAACATTAATGACTGCTCTGGGTTGGGGGGGAGGAGGTGGCTGAGCACCATTTCACTGCTCATCATTAATGCTGCTTGATCCATTACTGCCTTCATTATCCTGGAAAAGCAGGTTAAGGTCTATGGACAGCCCTGCCTTTATATTAATCTCTTGCCAGTGAGGAAGCAGACATATAGAAAGCACAGGGCAAAGGGTTAGGAAAATAGGAGCACCAAAGACTCATAGACCATCCAATTTAGAGCTGTTTCAACCCAAGGGTATGAAAATGAGGTGCAGAGGGAGCACTAACTCAGCCAGTCCTGCCTGGCCAACCAGTGGCCCAACCACAGCGCTGTCAGGCTGCACCTGAGGGCTGACTGCTCCCCACACACCTGTGCATGTTTTTACAAAGCTGTTTAGAAAGGGTTTGACCTAAGCTTTATGAGCACAAACTCCCAGATTGCTGGGAAGTTAATGAGGGTTAAGCAGCTTCAACTTGATACATCTCTTCTTCCTGAATAGCACTTTAAGCTTGGCCCCACTTGTAATTGCTGACCAGGAATTGTTATTTGAGAGCACCGACTGGAGTTCAAGCTCTTCTGTGACTGATTGAGGAGATGTAGTTATGCTGACAGTATGACACTGTGAGGCTGTGGAGGGTAGGAGAAAATCTGAGAGGAGAAGGATGTGATGATGCAAGGTTAGATATCCACAGAAACTGCTGAACATCCTGGGCTGACTGAGTAGGATATCACCAGGGATATCACTGTCACGTAAATCAGATTATTATAATTTATCATTTCATGTCAGTGTCTCTGGTCCTTAAAGTCCAGGATGAGACATAAGACAAAGGTTACATCTATAACTGCTGCCAAATGACCCTAGAAATGGCTGATAGCAGAGGTTGGTCCTGGGATCTGGAGCTTTGTGTCCATATTGCTGCCAGCAAATCCTGCCTTCCCTTGCTGAAGGAAAAAATGTGACTCTTTTGAGGAAGGTGGCTGTGCTGAGCACAGAGCATTGGGGCAGGCCACAGGGCAGGTAAAAGAGATTTGAAAATTCAATTACCCAAGACTTTGCAGAAGGACACCTGTTAATTACTCGGACCAGCATCCAGCCCTGCAGCAAAGGAGATGTGGAGCCTGCCCCGAGGTGTATGCCATACAGCAGCCAGACCCAAAACCTGCAAGGTTTAAACCCAAGTATTTAGTTAAGGATTAACCACAGCCAAAAGAGGGGTCACCCAAGCACATGGATCGACAGATCACGCAGCCAGCCCAGGAGAAGGCTGCGACCTTGGAACAGGAGAATCGCCCTGCCAGGCAATTAGCTCAAATGAAAAGAACAACACTTCAAGTGACTTTTTGAAAATCAGTTTCATGGTGAGGGAACAACAGCTGGAGGACTTTTTTCACTAACAACTGTTTTCCATGACTTTTTTAATGGGTTCATAGAAGCATCGAGTAAATGGGTTTTGCATCATACTGGGAACTGCATTTATTCTGTTGTCTGTGAAACAAGAAGAATAAATTTATCTCTTTGAATCAACTGTGGGTTTTGTAAATGTGTTTAATGAATGAAAAAGAAAATAATTGCAGTATTTCAAAATACAAATCAGGATGCAGGAGCAGCATACGTGTTACTGTAAGAAGAAATTTACACTTCAAAAACCACAAAAATCTTCATTTTTTTTCTTTTTAAAATTTATATTTACCTGGTATTTTCTACATCTTGTATTTTCTATTGAAAGAATATACCATTTATATTGGTCAGGATATATGAATTTTATATCACAGCACTAAGATTTTTTATTTTTTAGTTAGCAGTGCAATAGGAAGATATATAATGCCAAACATTTAATGAAAGCAAATAGAGCAAACATGAATAGCAAGTCTTCTAATGAATAAATCTGAATAATAAAAATCCCTGTGGAGTGTAGAGGCATATAGGTTAATTCTTTCACTTGAATTTTAATCGTGACTGAAAAAAAATCAGAAGAGTTTTCACATTTAACACTTGGTTATCCGTAAAAAAGAAAAAGATCTTGTATTCTTCATATCTGATCTATAGCTATGCTTAATTAACTGAGTCAACAAAAGCATACTTATAATGCGATATCCATAGCATCAGATAGCTTGGAGCAGCAGCAGCACTGCTCTGGTTGCTGATATAACTTGTGGCAAAATGAAATGGAAGAGCAGCCATTGAGCTAGTTCTGAAATGGCACCACAAAAATACAGGACTGACTTCCCTTCCCCTCTCAGCTCTTAAAACTAACAGAGAAGAAGAGATTAGGAGTTCTGGTATCTATCAATAATTCTTGTCTAATCTTTGCACCTTATTTCCTTCTTTTTTTCAGTAGTTCTTAAAAGGAAAGACAATGAAAAAATAAATGTACTAGTTCGAAAACAAACCAGTGGGAGATCACAAATCAGAATTATAAATTAATAGGAAAATTAAATAAAATGCAATAGTAAAAGAACACTGACAGAGTTGGATACAACCTGACACCCTGTTAGTCAGGGTGGTGGTAGCAGTCCCAGTACAGTGGTCCTGTTGAATCAGTGATCCTGTGGAAAAAGGATCTGGTTTTCACCTGAAGGCCCAGTGGTAACTCTTGTCTTCTGGAATCCAGTAGGTAAGGACTGCTTGTGCTGTTCCAAACCCCAGATTATATCCAGGTGGGAATGCTTGGCCCCTCCCCCTTGGGCAGGGCAGCTCACAATGGGCTGATGTAATTCTGTGAGTCATGCCGTGGATCCTTGATTGCCCATTAAACAGAGATAGCTCCCGGCGGGAGTTATCAAGGACGAGTCATGGTAGGAGATAAGAGCACTGCCCCACCTGTTTTAACAGCTTGTGGAGATGATAAAGGAATATGTAATGTTGCTTACATCTTACATTGTAACCTAGGACAATAAAGAAGAAAAAAGTTTCAATGATTTAACCAAAAGTGAAAGTAAACCCTGACTTTTCTAAATGCCAGTTGTTCTCAATTTAAGCCATATTTCAACACCATTACATGTTCATTTTAAAGGTTGGTTTTATTTCGATCATGAAACCTAGTCAGAGAAAATAAGGGAAATCTGGATCTTGGAAGCTCTCTAAGAAGCTATCGATTTTTTGGTTGAAAATCATTAAGCAGCTTATAGCCTTACAGAGGAAATAAAGGTTCTATCAGCATGTCAGAGGTGTACGTCCAAGACTGCAAGACTGGATGATCTATACCAACCTCAGCCTTCGCAAAGTCAATGTGTTTCTTGGGAATTAAAGAGCAGAAGATGCTTACACAGTCTAGCCCATTTCTAGGATGCTATTTTTAGCCTTGTTTGAAGGTGGCAATAGAAAGGTAATTACAATTTTTTATCAATGTAGACATTATTCTTATTTCCTTCAATTTTCTGTGTAAAATTTACTACTCCTTTTAAAGAATTTAGAATTGTAAATTTTCTTTGTGACTAACATTATATTTAACAAAATCTTCTCAGTGCAAAGGTAGCATTTGTTCCATTAACTATTTACATGTTTTCATGAGCTATTTCATGTTTTCTCCTTTTGCAAATATGGGTGTCAAAATTGGACGCTAATTTGTACCATCCAGCACACATGACTGAAGACTAACTTCTGGGTTGGGCTGCAGAAATCAGCATATATGTCAAACCAACCCCCAACAAGGGTGAGATCTTAACACCCATCGATTCAGAATTGCACTTACAAGAGTGAGATATCAAAGCCAACAATAGAACTACCCTTAGGATGCATAGTAAGACTATGTAGAAATAATCTAACCTCAGACAGACAAGAATGATAATAATATATTTTCTAGAAATTCAGAATGTTGTCAGATTTTGTTAACAGCATTCTGTGGTGTATAGCAAAAAACCTTAACATCAATTGTCCCTACCAAAAAAACCCAAAAGTAATTTCATTTAAAGAAAAATCAAGGTGAGTGAATAAAATAAACAGCAAATATTCTATACATGCAAATACACACTTTTTTTTTCTTTTAAGAAGGAAGACATTTTCTTTCTTTTTATTTTGTTTTCTAATGAGAATACTTTTTTAATAAAAATCGATTGCTTTTGTCGCAGTTCAATGCTGTTAAAGCGCCAAACACCCATGAAAAAACTAGTCACTCATTTTCCTCTGCTATAACTAAGCAGAGGAGGGGAAATTGAAAACTTCATTTTCATGAGTTGAAATAAGGATTATTGAAAAATAAACTTTAAGGCAAAACAGGTTCAAAACTTAAACAGCATAAAGAAGATTTATTATTAACAGAATTAAATGTAATAAGCGTAATGAGAACCAAGGCAAACTTTCAGAACACCTTTCTTCCCCAGTCCCTCCCTCTTTCTACCGACTGCGCAAGGAAACAAACATGGGGTTTTGGTTGGTGTTTCATTGAAGAGTCTTTTTTCAGTATGTTAAAGAAGAGTTTCTTCTGCTGTGCCATGAGATCCTTCCCACGGGAGATAGTTCTCTGCAAACTTTTCTAGCATGGTTTTAAGTAACAGCCCTCCTGAACCTGCTGCAATGTGAAATCCCTCCCGAGGATCAAGCAGTCTTCCCACAGCTGCCAAATGTGGGTCATTTTAGTTCACGGGGTTTAGTCTTTTAAGGATGAGCTGCTCTAGTTTGGAAACAAAGGCTCTCTTCTTCAATCTCTGGAAGGAAGGGTCATCTGTCTGTGTCCAAGTTCCTCACGAGATGACAGCTTTTCAGTGTCCACAGGCTCCAGCGTGAGCACTCTTCCTAACGGGCTGCATGTGGATCCCTGCACCCCCCATGCACCTCATGAATTATAGGGAAACTGTTTGTTGTATCCTAGTCCTCACCACAGCTCGCAGGAGAATCTCAGCTCCAGCATTCAGAGCACCTCCTCTCTCTCCCTTTTTTCCACTGACCTTCCACCTGCCACCATGTTGGTTTTCCTCACGTGTCCTCACTTTTCCTTTTTCTCTGACCTGGAAGAAAGTTGGTGTCTGTAAGTTGCAGTTGAGAGGCTGATCTCATCCAGGCTCTGCATCAGGGTATTGTTCTCCCTGTCTCTCGCTGCAGCCCACGTGGTCCCTGCCGGCACTGCACGAGCTGCACAGGCCACTCTGCCCAGTGCCTCTCTTCATGTGAGGCGCTGGAAAGGAAAAAGTTGTTGCTGCCCCTGCCTTTCTGTCTGCAGCACGGGTGGTTAAAAGTGGCTAAGGGAGCAGAGTTCATTGCGAGCCATGCTGAGATGGCAGTGGCCATGCCACCCTGGCCGCATGGGCGCTGGCGGTGCTGGCCCTGGCTGAATCGTCGTGGTGCTCGCGGTGCTGGGATGGTCCCTCCTGGCAGCATGTCCCGGGCTGCCATGCTGGGAAGGGCCTGGCAGCATGTCCCGGGCTGCCATGCTGGGAAGGGCCTGGCAGCATGTCCCTATCTGCCACACTGGGAAGGGCCTGGCAGCATGTCCCGGGCTGCCACGCTGGGAAGGGCCTGGCAGCCCTCTCTGGGAAGGGCCCCAGGGGCCCCCACGCCACCCTTTGGAGGGGAGCAAGAAAGAGAGCATCTTGTGGTTTTTCCTTTCTTAAATATGTCATCACAGAGGCGTTACCAACTTGTCTAATTGGGCTGGTAACCCATCATCAGGGCCTTCAGTGACTGGCTCTGTGGTGGACATAGAAGTTTCGAGCAACTTTTCTCCTGCCCCCGCAAACCAGGGTTTGTTAAGCCAACACACTTTCGAAAAAGAAATGACAACTCAAAAAGTGTTTGAGGAAGAAGAACAGTTTTGATGGCAGCTCTGAAGTTTTGCAGAACACGAGTCAGAGAGGAAACACCATAACAGAAGCTGAACAGAAAAAAAAAAAAATCCTTGTGCGTCATCCTGCCTGGGTTATCAGTGAGTCAGGAATACCTTTTCACAGTGACACAAAAAGCAGACTCTCTACCTGGCACTGTCACGTGTGTCTTCACGTATCTCCAGGCTATCCCTCTAGGTATACAAGTGCTTTACTAGTTTGACAGGGTCTGGCACACTGCTAGGTGTCTAGATAGCATCAGATTTTGACACCTGCATCACACAAATTAAAATAAGTTTGTTATGGGCAGTGTTGAATCAGAAATTTCTTAGGAAACTCTGTCCTTGTTGACCATCTCCTTTAACAAGCAGTCTGCAAACAGAGTAGTTTTAGTGTTAATGATATGACCACGCTTCTGAAATGGAGGAGAAGAAGAAAACAGCAATTTTTAAAATAGGATAAATCCTAAAGTAAGTGAAAGGGCAGGGAATGCCAGAGACTAAAATGAGCAACATGATGACAGATGAAATACTGTATTGTGTGTAAGGTGATACAGCAGATCCTAAGCACCTAGTTGAACAAATCAAATGGATTATGCTTTCCTAATTTATGGTAAATGTGCAATTAAATTCTGTACAGCCAAAAAAGCCAACAAAGCAACAAATAAGATGTTAAAGTGTAAAAGGATGGGACAGATTGTCTTTCTGAGAGTATTATTAATGTCAGTGATGTGTCGTCAGCTAAAATAGGTGCTCAATCCTGGTCAATCTATTTGAAAAAGAGATAAAGAGGATGTAGATATAGGGGATGAAAATTACTAAGAACATGGCACAATTTCTGTGATGACAGATTACCAAGACTGAGATTGTTTCGCTTGGGAAAAAGATGAATTTAAAAAGATATGACAAGATTATTTAAAATACTGAATGCCATATGAAAAAATTGGGGATATTTTTCTTTACAATTTTTCCTATTTTTCTCCTAATATAGGAATAAACAAGTCTTCAGTGAAGCTGAAAGTCAACCAACATAACCTTGAGGGGGGGTAAATATGCAAATTTTGTACGCAAACTCATTGCCTCTGAGCTTTAAGGTTTAGCTCATCGCTGGCACCATATGAGTGGGAAGAAGAACAGACCTCGTTTCTGTGATGGTTTAGATGCCTCTCAGGTTGCAGAGAGGCACCAAACATCTTTGTTGACCTTTCTGCAGCAGATATAGTAATTTATAAAATCATTGTGTCTCCAATCACAGACTAACATTCACTAATGAAGATGGACTTCTTACTGTGGGCAATGTTTTTTATAGTTGTCCACGATGAATATTCCTGCACTTTAGTTCCTTAAGGAATATTCCTTAAAACCTGTGTGCTGTGAGAGGCAGGTTGTGGGATTGAAAGAACAATTCGTCCCAAACAACTTCCATTCCTATCTTTCCATTTTCCTAAGACACATCACAGTACAGCATTACATAGTGTGCTGATGTAAAAATGTCATTATCTATAGAAGTGAATGTGTTCACTCACTTGTTAAAATGATAACATTAAATGAGAGGAATGATGAAAAGAAAAAAATATGCTTCCCACTTTCAAGGAAAGTAGGAGAAATGAGCCTCATATCATTATCACATCATAACAAAACATAAACATAACTAAGAAAAATCAGTGCCCAGCTCTGAAGAGACACTTTGTATAGCCTTGTCAGAGACTTATACTCTTCTTGAAAGATAAATGGATCATTTAAAGAATGTATCTGCCATTTATAAAGCTTCTAGAGAAATTTCTGGTTTACCATACCCTTTCAATGAGCATATTAAGGTCTTAAGAGCCTGACATGCAGATCACTGAGGATCTTCTGATAATCACCCTTCAGCACGCAATGGAAATCTTTATGTGATTTATATTGTTGTGAGAAACTTTTGTCTTATTCTGAAACAATGGAGAGGCTACCAGAACAGCATATGGAATGAAGTGCAAAGCAAATGAAAATACAGGAGATTGGTTTCTGAGACTGAAGCATACTCATTGAGAGAGAAAAGAAGATGTTAATATAAATGAAAAGCAATTTAGTGTTTTAGTCTCATTCACATGCTGAGAAAACATTTAAGAAAATTGATTTGGCCAATATATTTTTAAAAAGTGAAAAGAAAAAAAAAAATTCAAAGATGGAGTGACAATAAAAAAAGTACACATTTCTTTCTGCAAACACACAGAGAATTGAGAAAAGTTGCAACAGACAAAAGCATATAACCAGCAAATGACAACAAATTGAATTGCTTTAGAATCACGTCCTTCATGTAGAAATAAGGAAATACTGGTGTGTTCCAAACCTTATATCCAGCTCAGTCATGATAAAAAATCTTTGAAGGTAACTAGAAAGGAAGTTCAAGGAGTTATTGAGTCATAAAAATTTTAGATAGCAAAAGAAACCCCTAAGGTTTCAAAAGTGGCAATTTCATAACTAACACTCTTCTTCACAAAGATAATAAAAACTGAGCAGAGGGGAGCAGATGAAATAAAAGAGAAAGCATCAGTACTTTTTAACATGTTAATTATTAATTTTAAGTTACTCCAAAAACCTATTCATAAAAAAAAAAAGTGTTCTTTTTGTGTAAATGTTCTCATTGTCTTTTTTTTTCAGGAGAAAACTGTTAGAAGTTCACTCCAAAACCATGGGAGTGCATACAAAATCCTTGTCACCACAGAAGTAAATGAGTCTGTAGGTAGAAAAGAGCAAGCTGATGGGCAAGTAAATTCTGCCATAGACATAGCTAAATGCACAGCTTTGGGACTACCCTGCACATTGCCCTGGAGAGAATAACCAGTCTTGTTAGAGTGAAGTAGAGGTGTCACTAAAGGCTACTCTAGGACTGTATGAAGGGATAGCATTTTTGCTTGGCTGTATGAGATGACCATTAATGGTCCCTTCCAACACAAACCTTTCTATGATTCTGTGACTGTTAGGGGTGACTTTGCTCAGAATGTCAAAGAGCAATGAACAATGAAGAGATTGCAGTCCCTAGTAATGAGATTTCTAGCTTAAACAATGTCTTGAAATACTCTGATCTCTGGAATGTGGAATATTATTTTGTATTGAAAATTTCTTTTCTAAACATAAAACAGAATATGTATTAAACCTCTAAAATTACTTCAATTTTAAGCTTAAACTGTTGCTAAAGAGTTTGTTCGTTTTTATGTGCTCAGAAAAGCAACTTGGCCCTTTTATTTCAAACTAATCATGATTAAAAATCCTCAATACATGGCATTGTAAGAAGACAATTGAGAAATGAAAAAATATGAAAAATAGAGATATTATATTTCTTTATTTGTAAGAAATGTGCCTTTTATCCACCAGATATCATTTCCTTTTATGCCTCTTGTGAGCATGTAGAAAAAAAAACCTTTAGCATTTGCAATGCTGGCTTGGCAACTTTTGGGAGACAAGTTTTGGGCACATCTTGGTCCACTTGCTTCCTTATGCCAAATTGCCTGGTTAATTCCCCTAGCTGAAACTTGGCAGATCTGACAAAACATGACAGCAATTAAAAAAAAAAAAAAAAACCAAACCAAAAACCCAAAAAAACAAACAAACACAGCTTTTTCTAAATCTCTTTTAGATAAATGTTATTCTGCAAATACTATTGACCTGAAGCCAGTGCAAATACTGAAAATGCAAAAACAATCATTTCCTTGCTCCAGCACCAGAGCTCTTTCAACCTTGATTGTAGGGTAAGGCTACTACTCAAGCAGTGCTGCACCTTAATTGAGCATTAGATCTGGGAGTCTAAGGGGTACTCTGATATATTGGAGACTGATTATCTGCTTATGTACTTTCTTTACAACCTAGGTCATCTTCATGTAGGAACTTAGAGCTCTATACAGGTTAGTATACTCTTCCTCAGATTTGTAAAACTTGAATTCTAGTTTCTGTCCATACATGGTTAAGAAAGTTTCTCTCTGGCTTCTGCTTTTTAGTCTCTGTTTTCTTCACTGGAGCATGAAGTGAAAGGGTTTTTCCTTAACTTTGGTGAAACTATGTTCAGTAATGATGGTGTTTCTCATTAGCCGTATCAACATGTACTTTGAGTCTTATAAACCTCTTGGGCATGATGCCGTTTTTCAGTGAGAAGTTAATTTATGCATTGTGTGAAAGCAAGTATTTCCTCTCAGTGCAGAGCCTTCAGACAATGCAGAAAATTCCAGAGCTTTTCTCCAGATATGGTAAAGAAAAACAAGCTGTTCAGTCCTATTTGCTATGTGCCCATAAAATTCAACTCTTACCTAAAATGATTCTTCTTTAAAATTACTTTCTTCATATACAGAAATCTTTTTCTCAGCATTTCATTTTCCTGCCTATGAACCTCTCATGCTATTATAGACCAGAAATGGACATGGTATTCTACCTGAGTACAAAGGCATTATTATACCTGTGGAGTAATTTTCTACTCCATTACTTTTATCCATGTTTCCCTCCTTGGCCCTGATTTTATTTTGGTGTGACTGACATTTTTTATCAAACACCTGTTCACTATAGCAGTATGCTGGCTTTCCCCAGTTCTTGATTTCTTCTAGCTGTGCCGTGAGGGGTGTCCAGAAACAGATTTTTTGAAGTGAATGGGTTCACTTGAGCCTTATGTGTTAGATGTGGCTGAGGCACAACTGGGGCAGAAAAATGTTTAGTAATTGTTGCATTTACTTTGAAGAAACAGGGAACTTATAACCCAGAGGCTTAATGAACGTATTGCTTCTTAGCTGCTGGGAAGCTGTACTGCTTATACTCACTGTCCATATTCGTTATTACTTTTCCTTTATAGTATTCCATGGACTCTTTGTCCATTCAGCGCTCCATAATGATAGTGGCTGACAGGCAGTATAACATGCAGAGCCAACAGTCCTGTCTTGTATCTAAACAGGGAACAATTAAAAGTAATTGAAGAAACAGGTTAATAGTTAAGAAAGTGCAAATCCAGACAAGTGCATCTGTATTTATATCTCTACAAACACATTTCATTCAGTGTGGTTGTGCATCTAGCTGTCTTTTAAACATACTAACTCTACAAGTCGTAGACAGCAGTAACTAGGCACTTCTGATTTAGACTCTGGGCATACACATACTTTTAATTTTCCCACCTTTTTTTTGACTCCTACCTTTAGTTTTTTCACTCTGATTCCTTGAAGTGGCTACCTGAAAACAGAGGCTACACAAGATTAAGAGAATAAAAGTGGGTATTTATTTGAAGGGCCTTCAAAGGCACACCTTGGGAGTCAAAAGCCTCTGAGGGACTCCACACAAGATGGACGCTGGGTCACGGGTTTTTCACACTTATAAGTTTTGTCCGTTTGCATATCAGGGTTAAATCTCCAGTTGTAATTTCAGGTAATGATGTAATTACCCCAAGTTTGCTCCCCCTGTCCAGTTTATGTATTTCAAGGCCTGGGACAACAAGGTGTCCTTGATTTCAGGGCCAGAGATGGTTTGTTATGCCTAACCAAAAAGTGAGAACAGTAGCTAACAGGCTTTATGAAGTTTTAGAATTACATACTAGTCAGTAAAGGACCTGAAAAATATAAAAGCTAATACCTAAGGCATCAGCTCCAATATTTTAAAAGAGATAATACAATGAAATTTTAAAATAAAATATAAAAGCTGAAAAAGTGACACTTGCATTTCCTTTATCTTAATGTTCAAAGCAGGTAGCTGGCATTATTTCAAGCTTCCTTTCTCTTATGCTTCTCACTGCACTTACTCCCAAGGCAAATGTCAGCTACATTTGTGTATTTAGTGCCCTCTGTTCCAGATCCCAAAAGATTAAGATGCTTTAGGTAAGACTTCAGTGAGATCTATATGCCTAAATCAAAAACTTCCGTCCTCAGAATCATCAAAAAATTTATCAGCTTAGCGTCTGCTCTGATAGTCTCTGGTGTGTTGATCTTGGCTGGATGCTGTGTGCCCACTCTCCTCCTCAGGGGGATAGGGGAGAGGAAATATAAGAAAAGGCTCATGTTTTGAGATAAGGATAATGAGAGATCACTCAACAATTTCCATAATGGGCAAAACAGACTTGGCTTGGGGAACTTGGTTTAATTTATTACCAAACACATCAGACTAGGGCAATGAGAAATAAAACCAAATCATAAAATCACCTTCCCCCAACTCCTCCTTTCTTCAAGTTAACTTCTGAGTTCCCTACCGCCTCCCTGATCAGCAGTGCAGTGGGATGGGGATTGTGGCGACTTCTTCCCACATTGTTTTACCCACTCCTTCCTCAGGCGGAGGTCTCCTCACACTCTTCTCCTGCTCCAGTGGGGGGTCTCTGCCACAGGAGACCGTGATTTTCTCCAGTGTGCATCCTTCCCATGGAGCACAACTGTCCACAAACTTCTCCAGGATGTGTACCTTACAGGGTGTGCAGTCCTTTGTAAACAGGCTGCTCCAGTGTGATTTCCCCAATGGAGTCACGAGTCCTGCCAGAACTCCTTATTCACCATGGGCTCCACTCTCCAGAGGTCCACAGGTCTGACCAGGAGCCTGCTGCAGCACAGGTTTCTCAAAGACTCACAGCCTCCACTGGGTATCCACATGTTCCAGTGTGGGGTCCTCCATGAGCTGCCCGTGGATATCTGTTCTACTATGGACCTCCATAGGCTGCAGAGGGACAGTCTGCCTCACCTTGTGCTGTCAGGGAATCTCTGCTCCAGTGCCTGAAGCATCTCCTCTGCCTCCTTTTTTGCTGACCTTGGTGTTTTCAGGGCTGTTTTTCTTGTATGTTCTCACCCATATATTCTCTGGCTGCTACCGTGCAGAGGGTCTTTTTCTCCATTCTTAACTCTGTTATCCCAGAGGTGCTACCACTGCTGATTATGAGGCCAGCCTTGGCCAGGTGTAGGTGCATCTCAAAGCTGGCTGGCATTAGCTCTGCTGGACACAGGGAAAGCTTCTAGCAGCTTCTCAGAGGAAAAAAAAACCATGTAGACTGCTGCTGCACAAACTCACTGCTCTGCGCATCACCAGTCTCTCGAGGGGGTGGCAGAATCACCACTTTGGGTTGTGAAGTGGCACTTAGAGGATTTCTCTCAAGATTTCAGAGATGCTTTTAACACTTCTTCCATTTCCCAGGAAATTGGCCAAGCAAGAAAGCTAATTACAAGGGAAAGGCAGATGGAGGAGGAGGGGTGTGTGTGTATAAATTTTCATATGCTTCTATGGAAAAAACCCTATATTTAGGCAGTGGTGAATGCAAAAAAGTTAGCAAAGTATGTGAGATAGAAGAGCAGATTGGATGACCCTGTACATTTGTGTTTAGCAGTGATTTCATTCAAGTGGTGAAATTTAAAGCTGTGCTTGAAAAGGGAGAGCAATGTTTTTGAAATGGTGACTGAAATATAGTCCAAACTCTGCTTCCTGAAAGTGGACTTTGTGTGCATTTTACATGAAACTGTAAGTGGATAAAAGGACAGCATGATTATGGAATCAATTCCTGCAGGTTCTGGACACTACTCATTTTGCTTCTCATTCTCTTTGTGGTGAGATTTAGGAAACATGGGACAGAGCTAACAAGAGGGAGATAAGCATTAGCTCCTTTGTGAATGGAGTACAACCTATGCAGTGCTGGCAGTCTCCTGGGGAGTGTTTAGATCCCTTATTTTGGCCTGGTTTTAATCAGAAGGCTGATCTTCTCCTTCAGTTTTGAAAGAATTGGACTAAGAACTAGATTTAGTGACAAGGACAGACATGCATAGATGATCAGAGTGCATCAGATAACTTTTAAATTCCTTCTTCCCTTCTTCTTCCTCCTTCCATTGTTGCCTTTCTCTGGTCTTAAAATTAAAGCCAAAACATGTTTATGGGGAAAAAAATGGGGTTTTGCTTCAGTATTTATTTAAGGATCCTTAGGTGCAGCACTTCGTCTAGGTGTAATGCCCCAAAATGCACCCCGAAATGCACACTGAAATGCACACTGAAATGCACACACAGACACAATACATCTCGTATACAATTTATAGGCCTTGCAAATTAACATATCTGTCAAAGATTCCCCAACGAGAGACTTGAATGAATCCCCCATTCTGAGGAATGTCCCCCCTGGATGGGCCTATCTTAGTTTACAGAATGTGTTCTAAAAACAACCTTGGTGTCTGGGACTTTCTGAGCCCTAACTGCAAGGCTTCCAGGATGTTTGGTTTCTTGGCTTAACAGAACAGTGGATCTTAAACTAAGTTATCAAACTTAAATTACAAGTATGTGGGCTAAAAGCACTAAGAATACATGAAAACTCTATAAAAGGGTATATAAAAGAGGTATAACAAAAAAGGAAAAAAATCATCCTGGCATCACCACCTTTGCCCTCTCCCTTCCGGTTACTCATGTAGATGCTGGGGGCACAGCCCCCAGTGTAATGCAACAGAAGAGGCAGGTGTGTTATCCTACAAATCTTTAAATTCCAAGATTAAGCGGGCGACCACCTAGAAATAGGCAACAAAGTAAAAAAGTCTTCATGGGATTCAGACTTCATAGCCTGCTTTCCCTCTCCTATCCCTAGACTTTCAACATCTCTCTCAAGGCGTCATGCAGGTGCCTCGGAGTACCTGGAACCCTGGAACACTTCTTTCAAAGAACTGAGCATAGAAAAAAATATAAAATGTTCTCTCAGCAGGTGGGAGACCTGGGTTGAATTTCCCCAACCAATACAAGAGATTAAGCTCGATGCTTGCTGTGCTCTATAAGCCTGCTTTAATCACAAGGCTAAAGGCATCTAGTTCAGGGCCCTCGATTTGTGTCTTTGATGCTGCAGTGCCCTAGACTGTAGTACACTTTTATCTTCACATACTTCTGGGTCTTATGCTCCACTTCCATACTGTGAGCTTATCGGTTATTGTGCTCGTCCAGCAGGAAGAACCCTCCAATACTTGGAATTTCGGGGTTTCTGAGTAATGACTCTTACCCTTGGTGCTGTAGAGTCAATCAAAGGAAGAAGAATGAAAGAAAAAGAAGAGATGATTATACATAGCAGAGCTGACATGAAATAGTTCTTTGCTATACTTTTCAGTCCCATAAAGAGCAGGCAAAGTATCACAGTGGGATCCACTGAAAAGATAGTTTCCTTTGACTTTTGATCCAGGGTGGGAATTGTCCCAGTGGTTTTTATTTTTAAGTCCATGACATTTCAAGTAATTCAGATTGCATTTTCACTTTTTTTTTCCAATCCTTTGTCCATCAGACTCGGGAATGGCTAGAGTTTTCTGATTGGTTCTGTTTCACTTATTATTTTTTAAGTGCAACAAATAAGGAAAAAGGAAGCAAAGAGAATCAAAGATGTTTAACCTAACACTAGTCTGAGTCCTCCAAGTCTGCACTATTCTCTTCGCCTGAAATGAGTAAATAAACGAAAAGCACTTCACAAGATTCTCCTTTCAGTTTAGCAACAGAGAGACCAAAAAAATCCTTTGCTGGGGTTACTAATATAAAGACATTCCACTGGGAATTTTGAAAGAAGAAAAGAAGTGCATGGTCATGGATTGAGGTTGTCGTTGGGAAAATTCCTATTACAATAAAAAGGAGAACTCCGTCCGCCAGAGTGAACCAAAGCTCCTTAGAGGGTGTAATTTGTAATTTCTTGGTAAGGGTTAACCTTACCTACAAGGTAACCTGATCTAGAGCCAAGAAAGTATTTAAGACCTACCCTTCAGTTGCTAGGAATGGCAGCCAGAAAGTGCCCAGAAAAACCTTTCTCTCTCTGGCTGGATGCTCCAGCCTCTGGAACTCAGCAGTACAAATCCCTGTTACACACCAGGCATGAGAGCAGAAAAGCTGAGATGCCAACATGGACACAGACATAAGACATGGGTAAGACAGACCATGGCAGGGATACTGCATGTCTGGGCTGAAGTGTTGAAAGCAAGGGGCTGCAGGGTGGCCTCTGAGGGAAGAGGTCTGGGCTGCCCATGCAGCACACAGACATGAGAGCCAACACACCAACCTCAGTGCAAAGCTGAGCCCATCAGCCAAGCCAGTAGTGCCTCTGGGAAAACATATTAAAGAGAGGGCAAAAAATGCTGGATAGGCAGAGGAGGAGAGGAAATATGTTGTTTAATGTTTGTCTTTTTGTTTCTCAATACTCAAATCTATTTCAATTGTTAATTAATTTAAATATTTTCTCCATGTTGAGACTGTTTTCCTCCTGAGAGTAGCTGATAAGCATTGTCCCTGGCTATGTTTCAACTCACAAGATTCTCATCCTATTTTCTCCTCCTGTGCCCCTGAGGAGGCAAGGTAAGTGAGCAGCTGGATGGGCCAAAGTTAGGGCAACACACATATTTAGTGACACACGCACATGGAAATCCTCAGCTCTGTGTTCCCCAGAACAAAAGAGAGAAGGAGTTACTGAAGAGAGCCCAGCAAAAGGACACCAAAATGTTAAAGGGACTGGAGCATCTCTCCAATGAAAAAAGCTCCAACCAGAAGAAGAGAAGTCTCAGGGGGATCTTACCATATGTGAATGGAGCATGTAAAGAAGATGGAACCAGGCTATTTCAAGTTTTGCCCTCAAAAGGACAAGAGGCAAAGGGCACACGCTGAAACACAGGAGATTCCCTCTGAACATCAGGAAAGTCTTTTTCACTGTGAGGATGATGTTGTTCTGGCACAGGTTTCCCAGAGAGGTTGTGGAGTCTCCATCCTTGGAGTCAGGTATTAAAAAGATATCTGGGCATGGTCCCAGGCACATGGCTCTGGATGGCCCTACTTGAGATGAGACAGGGATTTGGATACAATGACCTCCAGAAGCTTCTTCCAGCCTCAACCTTTCTGTGATTCTGTGTAAATGCCAAAAGGTGAAAAAAGACAACTTCATCTTTTCTAAAAACAAGAAGATGACAGAACATCCTCATGATAAGTTATGATAGAAATTCAACAGAAATGCATCACTTTAGAAGAGAAATATTGAACTACAACTCGATTGAAATCTCTGTAGTCTATGTTGATTAAAACAGGAGAAGTTATTTTCTACAATCTTACTTAACATGATGAAAAGAGTATGAAGGGACAAAAATAATCATTCTCACATTCTTAGGATGTTCAAATAGTATTTCTAATTTAGCCAGAAAAAGTGGTATCTGTCACTTTGTATCAATCTTTAGTTTATCATCTACAACTATAATTTTCATCTGTCTCTTCTTAATTTACATGACATACTGGTAAGAGATCTTTGTCTTCATTGCAGAACATGCTTTTACTTTTGTATAATCTTCATAATTTTATCTAACATGAATATTAAACTAAAAGAACTATAATTTCTTTCCTCATATAGTGTACCCATTGTCATACATCAAAGTATTAACTCATACAGTCTTACTAGATGTCACCTCTCTCTATAAAAGCTTTTCTTCTTTTAATACATTTTTTTGTATTTTCACTAAAGTAGAAAACAAAATGAAGTATCCACTGTCATTTTCTATTGCGCTTCAATCTCACTGTAACTCCATTACTTTGATTCCTCGGCTTTCTGCTGTTTCTTTCACATCCATACAATTACATAAATCATGTATTTACTTAGAAGCGCTGTTGATTGAATTTATATTGCCCATGTTTATTGAATTCGTTTTAAAAGCATAACTTCAAGCTTGCACATGAATGTTACACAGCCGACTTGCTCTCCTCACTCTTCATTGCACCAATCTTCTCACCAATATCGCTGTCATTAGTAGCCTGTAGTTTTTACCTGTGTTTTTAAGTCATGTACTGTTTATTCCTCTCATTTTTGGTTTGTTTTTTTTTTTCCACATGGAGCCTGGCTGGACTCCAGCTTCCAAGACCTATCTCTTTGAATACATATATATAAATCTGCATGCACAGTTAGACACCTAATAAAACACCAGCATTTTCAAGGCTGTAGTTTCAGATGTCTGTTTTGCTCTGGAAGATTTTTGCAACTCTATGCAGGTGCTGATGTTGCCTCATAACCAATTAATTACTTGGAGCCTTAGCTCAAAACAAAAAGCAAGTGGGCAAATAAGTGGCAAAGTATGTATCAGATGAGTGAGTCCTAATTCCCTGAAATGCTCAGACCAAGCTTCGAAACCTTGGTTTAGGATGCTTAGAAGATCAGGAGAATTTATGGAATAACTGTAAGATATGCTACGATTTGATGTGGTATCATGTAATCTATGAGGGCTACTGTAAATTATATGATGTCTTCCTAAATTGTAAATATTTCTTATTGCTTGTGCAGGTGTCAAATTTACACCAGTCAAAAAATCCTCTACTCTGAGCAATATAAAACAGAATCTAAAATACATCTGGCCTTGAAAGAGTACAGAAGTTAGTCTCAGTTTGTCTTAGTTTAGGGGTGGTAAAACTTAAATCGCATTTTATTTTCCAAAAATATTTGACATCCTAATGATTTCACTTCAACTATCTTCACTGTAGCACAGTGAATCCTCAACCTTGACACTAACTGTAGTCAGATTTTGTATCTTTGCTGCCGTTACTGGTAGGAATAGGTTCATAACCCACATTTTCTAAGCATGTGAGGTTTTTTTCTTTTTTCTAGTTCTAGGTTTGAAAATTTTAGATATTTTCTTCTCTCATTTACCAAATCTGAGAAACCACACAGGCATAAAAAATTATAACAAGAATCTTCAAAGTGTGAATTTAGTTTTCACACTCTTAAGGAATTGGTCACTTTACTTACAAGGCACATAATTCTAATTTGAGAAAAGACCCTTTTCTCCCCATATAACATCAGAGAGGAAATCATATTGGCTGGAAAGTCTCCTTCTTTTTCTTTTTTCTTTTTCTGTGTGAGTATCCCTTTTCGTGTAAGCGTCCTAGTTTTGTCCAGAACGAGGTTAATATTTTACAGTAGCCGGGCATGGTGTCACACACCTGTAGTGCTTAGCTTCCAGGGAGGCTGAGCCTCCTGGATCTCTTGATCACAGGAGTTGTGGGCTGCTGTGCTCTGTTCAGAGGAGGTTTGGCCAAGGGCCAGGTGTTATTCCATACCACCTCACATCAGTTCCAGGGGTGGGAGTAAGGGGAAGAAAGCATGGTGGGGAAGAGCCAGTCAGTATTTGGCTTTCCGTAAATTATTTCTTTGCCTTATACCTTTTCTTATAAATATTTTTGTTGTTATTCCTTGTTTTCTTGTCTCACTGCTGTTTCCAGTAAATTGTATTTATCTCAGCCCATGATTTTTACCTTTTGTGCTTTCAATTCTGAACTCCATTCCACCTGAGCGGGAAGGGTGGGAAGGAGGGGGGAACACGGGAGCGGCCTCTGGTTTGAGAGAGTCTCAGTGGAGGTGCTGAATTGGGGAATACCATTCCTACACCATGATGGTATTAAAAACATTCTGGCATTCTGACACAAATTACTTAATCTTAACAAGATTAAGAGCATTAAGGTTTAATGACTTTATGTTCTGAGCCATACAGCTTTATCTTCTGCAGTGTCCAGTATTAAGTACCCAAAATAAGAGAAATAGCATATATTTGCCTTTTACAGCATGTATTTCTCATATGTAGATTTATCACTGACTTCTTCAGAATATCTTTAATATTGCTCAGCTTTTTTACTTGAGATTCAGGATGAGAGGGTGGAAAGGAAATAAAAAAAATGTCTCTGTGGAGATCAATGGGGAGTAACTGTCTATTAAACTAAACTGAACTAGTAAGCTGTGTTTAAACATAACTAAAACATAAGTAAGACTTATGTAAGCCTCTAGAAGATTTAAAATAATATCCTTCCAGGTCCACAATACATTAATGATCTGAGAAATAATACTTATTATACCTTGAAAGCAGCTATCTGAGATATGCTGAACTATTTTATGGAGCAGCAAATGCCAAAGGGAGGTTCAAGCTTTGAAGCACAAGTACCATTTGCATATAAGTGACTCTCAGAGTCAGACAGCTGCACCACTGGCCCTGCACATAAATGGCATTTTCTATGAATGTAGTAGTTAGGCATTTGAAAACCCTATTTATCATTGTGCCTCAAACTTGTTCTTAATCATGGATTTAAAATAAATTAGGCAAATACATTTTCTGCTGACAAAAATGAAAGATGAGTCGGATTCTAGTTGGAAATTCAATCCATATCTACTTTATGATCCATTATAGAAAAATGTTGGTCCCCATTCAGTTGAAACTATAACTATTCAGTGTGCACTTGGTGGGAGGAAGAGATATATTCTATTTTAATAGATGGTGGAAGCAGAGGATACACGGGAATGTACAGGATGTCTCTTTAGGCCGTCACTTCAGGTCTGTTTATTGCTTGATATCGTTTTTACATAGATTAATTAATAAGGGTATAATTTATTTGCCTACTATATTTATAAGTGTGAAATAAGTGACTAAAGAAGGGAAGATTTAGATAGGTAAGGTTCATGTCCCCTCCTCCAGGAAAAATCAAAAGCTCCAGTAATTCAGCTGCAGGTCACTAGGCAGGGAACAATAACCTGGGAACAGAGGGATCCTCAGGGATGGAAAAAGATTGCTAATACACCCAGGATGATGTAAAATGGGACCCCCTTTGCTCTCTGAGGTACAGCGAGAGCCCTGCATGTGTCACGGAGTTCTGGCACCAGAGCCCAGCCTGAGCCTGTGAGCGATGAGGCACCTCCCATCCTCTCCCATCAGGTGCCATTGGCTTTGTGAGGATTAACTTACTCATCTTGGAATGAATAAATTACAAATAATGACAGGTATAGAATACCAACTATTTTTTCTTCTCCTTTCACTTCCCCTGGGAAGTGCCTTTCTTTTAAGCCTTGCTGAACAAAGTAATGCAGGGTTGTATCTAGGAAATCGAAATAAAAACAAGACCACAAGTTGTGGTGAACAGTTAATGCAGCAATGACCTGTTTCTTCTATCTGAGATAGACCTCTACACTGCCAAGTCTCCATATTTTAAATACATTCAAAGCTGAAGAACCACCAAAGCTCTCCTGACTGGCCTCCTCCTGGCCTGTCTCCAGCTCTGAACTGGAGCTTTTCTGGATGTGCCTGGCCTCTCCTAGAGCTTAGGCTGTCCCTGAACAACCACACAGACAAAGCACAGGGACAGTGCCCATATCACAGGACTGTTAGGAACTTAAATTTGGCACCTAGCCAGTGAGAGTCTGCTGTCCCTGGCTGCATCCAGAGCATTGGTTCCTACTGAGGAGGATGTGCAGAGGAGCACTGATCAGGTCTGAAGCGTAATTAACCCCCAATCTAGATCCATAGGAGCTTCTTCTTCTTAACAAGGTTCCCACAGGGTTTGGTTTCATCACTGCTGCCCTTCTGAAGGACCTTTCAGAGTTATTAGTTGTCATGCCTGACAGTTTACAAAATCATTTATGTCAAGCTTAAGATGAAGATCCTTGCTTTTAATAACATCTTCTCTGTCACTCTGTCAGGGAAGTCTGTATCTCAGGTAATTCTCTGACAGAGACTTTCATGCAATACTGTTATTCAAAACTACCAGAAAAAAGCCCCAAACTGTATTTCCTCTAAAGCAAAATTCAGCAGCTTATAGCTGAAAGTTTACATTGGTAAGATTAAAGTTGAAATAATAGAAAAATTTTGACTGTCAGGATAATTATCCAGTCAAGTTTGTTATCAAACAAATTCTGATTTTTTTTCTGCATTTGTATTTATTTTTTGTCTTCCACATTTATACGTATTCATTTTTCTCTCTCATGTTTGATTATTGTCTTCATCAAAGCATACGACATCAAGGGGTTATTTGGTTTATCACATTAACCAAAATTTTCCTGAACGTTTCATGATCTGTGGTCTGCTAGTTTTTCTGGTGCTATTATTCTTAAAACTATCAGTCTTGTTTGTACAAGTTGCATATCTCAATGCTGTTATTTTCCAAAAAATAGCTGTTTGTTTTTGTAGCTTATAATTTCCAGTACAGTGGCTTCCTTGTAAAGCTTATGAAAAATGGTGTGGTCTACAGCTTCTTGCTCAGGTGTAAGGTGATTCTTCAGTGGATCTGACTTTATTTATCCTTGTAGCTTGGCAGAGAGTCTAGCCAGCCTGTCACCTAACTGCTGTTCTTCCCATGAGCATTAAATAAAGGGTTAAACCAGGGCAGGAATTACTATAATAGCTTCTGTGTTTTGTGTGGTGCAAGCTGGGAGAGGAAATCATTCAGAGGAAACACTGTTACTGCTATTAGCTTAATATATTTCATTCTAAATCATAAAGTCCTTGGCCTCTGCTTTCATAGCAGGCACATACCTCTCCCCATTTTCACACCTGATTTGTGGAAAATGTCAGGGCTCCCTCCTGAGAGTTAAGTCACTCAAGTGACTCAGAAGTATTTGGATCTTCAGGCATTTGTCCACTGTGCCTTGAGGGTTTCCGGGTTTCTTGATTTTATAGAGATTAAGTCTGGAATGGCAAAAGTATTGTAAAGGGGCTGTGCTATGAAACAGTGATCTTGCTAACCTTTGCAAGACAACTCACACTTTCTTTGAGGCTGAGTGGACTATGAGAGCATTTGAAATAAAATAGAGAGTGCAGAAGAAAACTTATCCAAAAATCTTCCTCATGGCTTCTTGGAGGGGTATGTTTCTAGGTAGGGGAGGGGAATTAAAAAGCCTGGTCTTGGCACCCATCCTTTGAAACCTACAACCTGTTTTGAGGTGGATGCTCTCAGACAGCTTCTCTTCTCTTTCCCAGAGATGAGGTAAATGGAGGTCATTGCCTGCCTTAGTGACCCATACTGACTTTGGGCTCCCCCAGATGGAGTCTGTATCCCTCTGCACTCTCAAGCTGTAAGCTTTGTAGTGTCAGGCACCCTCTTCCGTTCTGCTGTTCTGTGGCTACGGACACTCAGCAAGCCTAGCTGTTTTCCATGACTAGGGCTCATAGAAGCTACAGAGAACTTCAGAAACGCCACAGCAAATAGCAATAAATGGTCATAAGACAATGCACAGTGAGCACACCCAGGACAAAAGCTTTCATCTGAAGCACAGAAAGAACTTCAAGAATCCAGCTTCTCATCTGGATAAGAAAACACATTTTCAATGCAGGTTCATAAACCCACGGTCCAATAGATGCAATGCCAACTTGTTCAGTCGTTAGATTAATTACTGTTATCTGCTCCACGTGATGCAGTGTTTTGTGCTGTGACGATGTCAAGAGGGCCCCAATAGGCCTGAGGACCCACAGAGTTAAGTCCTATATGTGGCTGCAGGTAGAATATCTCTCAACTTGTGTTTCCCCCCCAAAAGCAGGGATTATAAGAGAGCAGTGCTCATGAAAAGCAGTGCCTTGCTCAGAATCACACACAAGGGTGGAGCAGAGTTGGAATTTGGACCTAAATGGATTGTCTTACCTGGGAGGGCCAAGCCTGCTCTGTGTCCCAGCTCAACAGATGTCATCCCTCAGCTTTTTAAGAGTTAAAATCCAGCACTTAACATAAAGTAGCTGACACTGTTTTAGAGGCACAGTTTCCCAGTGGGTCTCCCATGTCATGTTTCAATTCTTTACATCATACTGGAATGGACAAGGTGAATTTTCATACACCTACCTGAAAGTGAACACATCAAGAAATAACTGAATGAAACATCCCAAGAGAAAAAGGCCTGAAAAGACCATTTTCTTGCCCAGTTATTCTATTTGTTGTGACAATTTGCATTTCCCTGGAATGCATCCAGATGACAAGGAATGCAGCTGACTTTATTACACATGACAGAAAAACATCATGAAAGATAACTCATTTAAAAGCCTTTGGCCTTTGTCTGTTGTTCTTTTCATTTACATTTTTTTTGTATGAGATTGCCTGCCTTTGAGGCTTAGCCAGTGCCTAAAGGGACAGCAAACCACAGGGCTATAGGGAGTACAGGGAACAAAGGGAGGAAAACTAAGGAGCTGCTCTTTGAGAGAAAAGCAAAGAACACCTGTTCAAACCAAACCTCAAAACCCTTTTATTTTGCCTGCAAGTATGTAAAGATTTCATTGTTCCTGTGAGCTCCCCAACATTTCTCTGAAGTATCCACTTGCTTCCAACACCACCTAGATGGAAAATCTTAATTTTCCTCAGTTTTCCTCTTAGCGGCTTTTCCCCACAAAGAGGGCTAACCTCACTATTTTTGGGCTGCATGGGTAGTCTGAACTGTGGGGCTGACACCCAGGCTGTCATACTGTGCCTGCCCTGTATATACCTCATGGCCCCTTATTCCAACCAGTCCAGATATAATCTTCACCCTACCATTCCTTGAGCATAATGCCCCACTCCAGCAGGGTAATTTTTGTTCCGTGTTTGTTTTCTTCGTGTTCCTTGTAGTGAACACAGCAATACCACAGTCAGTGCAAATGGTGGTGCATGGAAAAGTACCACAGGATAGGAAAACACTCTTCTAAAACCCACAACATCACCTTCAGTGCTTTCTGTCCTGTTTTTGAGCTCAGATCTTCCATCTGTCTGCTTCTTCCTTCCCTGTCTGGCTTTGCAGGAAAGGGGTAAGTGTCCTGTAGAGCCCTGTGGTGGCTGGGCTCTCCCAAGGCTTCCTCCACAGTGCAGCAGATGGTTTGTGCTGAAAGGACAAGATTTCACCCTGGAGAATAAGGACGCCAAGGGAAGGTGCATAATACAACATTATAGCTGAAGTCATGGAAATCTATCAGGCATGGAAAAGCAGGTCTTCCTGTGAAGCTGAGACCTTACCTGATTTGAATTTCTTATGTTATCCAGAAGAGTTATTTCCAAGAAGTAAAATCCCCTAAAATATAATTCCCAAGATATTTGTGTAGGACATGCTTCATCAAACAGAGCTTGTATGTTAAATAGAGGGACTTCTAATAGGAATAAAATACAGATTTTTCTTCTGCCCCATATTTTGATTTTGGAGATGGTCTATTCATAAAATACAGCCAGTTTTGTCACTTTGCCTTTTATACCAAAATGTGTTTTGGGATTATTGGAATTCAGTGATGATGCAAGACTTCTCAGAAATGTAGGCAAATTGAGTTTTTCATCTCCCTCGAATGAAGGTTCTGGTTTGGGCTGCGGCTGGGCAAATTCTGCCTTGGAAAGAAGAGAGGCAAGAAAGAAGAAGAGATCTGGGGTGCTTTTTGCAATGGCTTGTCACTAGATTGTGGTCCCACTTAGTACAAAATGAGAGCTTGAAACTCTGAAACTTCCTTCCTAATGGAGAGTGCCTTTATGGTCTGTATGCCTGAAAATAAATTTGGTTAAATTTCCTTCCATCTGTGAGCTCCAAATGACTGACTATAATTTGAAAGTGTCACAGCTCACCAGAGAAATAAAATTGTTGAGAGATTTTAGGGCCATGACTGTCCAGCTGAATCTGCAAAGCAATCCTGGAGCTACAGGCACTGAGGTAACAGACTTTGATATATCTGCCAGATCCTTAAGGGGACATATGGAGCTGTACCAAGGAGCACACCAGGCTTTACTGAGGTCCTTGGCTCAGCCTTCAGCTACAGAAGGGGTGTAGCAAAGGGGCCAGATGCAAGCTGAGGGAAGTCAGACTGGGCTTGGCTGTAGCCAAACAGTCCTGCAGCAGCAGGCACCATCCCACGTGCCCCTGCACTGCCTCTGGCTCCGTCAGCAGCAGCCAGACCTTGGCTTCCAGCGCTCTGGCGGGAGTTATGCACATCCTTATGCCCATGGCAGTCTGTTGCTCCAGACAAATGCCAGCCTATCTGTTTTACACTCGTATATTTACATATATATCTGTATGTGTCTCTATGTATCCTTTAATGCTATTAGAAATATGAGAAGAAATAAAACTTACCCTGAATGAACAAAAAAAAAATTCAATCAATGAAGACTTCTAGAAAGGTTTTTCACATCTACATTGCCATTTAGTGCACTTGCATCACCCACATGTTTTATTTTGTCCTCAAATTATTTATTATTATTTATTATTTCTGGGTATCAGCAATAACATGTGTAAATGTCCTGATGACTTTAGTGCCTACAGTTTTTCCTTTTCAGGTTAATAAAGAATGTTAGACATGGAAATAAACTTCAACACTCTAGAGCAAAACTGCCCCTGCTCAGCACATATACTTGGTAATTTTCATCTCTGCTCATCCTAAAAACTTATTCTGCATAGTCTGATTCATCTTCTCCATCTTGCTTTTTCTGGGGAATTATTTGAAACAGAAGGCTTACCAAAGTGCAAAGAACTTGTGATAACAATTTGTAGTGGAAGCTGTTCTGGTATTTTTCCTAACTGTGTTTAAAAAAAATTTCAAGATCAACCATAAGTAAAACCCAAAATCCCACAATTAAGCATCCCAGAGACTAAGAAATGATTAGAGAGAAAGCCATGGGCCAGTGTGTTAATAATTCTTGATAAAAGTCAACCAGAATGAAGGTACCAGAGAAAAAGAAAGCAACAGAAATTAAATGTTGGAAAACACAATCCTAGCCAAGGATGAATGGCTGGATTGGCACAGAAAGCCCTACAGGGAAAAACAGTGGAATATTTAGACAAGAGTTAATAGTGATGCTAAGGGAAGAACAGTGCTAAAAACCAAATAATCATTGAAAAATAGGTGACTTTAAACATGTCTGTGAAATGTTCTGTTGTGTTTATCTGCCATTCATCCATGTATTAAAGTCCTATAATTTAAATTTTCTACAGAAGGGAAATTGAAGTTAATTTTAATATTGTACTTATTTCACAGTGAGTATTGATTGTTGTAATAAATAATATCTCTTTAATCAGTGTGTCATGTATTTGGCTGGCTCAGGTAATAATTTATTTCCTATTGTTTTGGAGATTGGTGGCTCTTCTTGAAGAGACATCTGCTAGAAGTTCCTCTCTGTAATTTTGTTTCTCTTCAGAGTTTTGACACTTTCACATTGCAGTAAATCATTTGGAGCACACAGATGGAGGAAATTCATCAATTGATTTCAAATAATATTGACCATAATGTGGAACCCATGAGGTGATAAAAAATTTCCAGGACTTCAATATTTTGCTGGAGACCATAATTTGTGACCAAACCTCCGCATAGTCACAGGGTCATTGACTGTTAGATAAGTTTAGGCCAAAAAGAGAGCTTAAAAATTTCTGTACTCATTCAAAGAAGGTTTAGCATCAAAGATCAGGGGGCTCATTGCCTTGTCTGGACTGTCAGACATCCTGCCATGTCTAGATCTCTGTGATAGTGAGGAAACATGGATTTCAACAGAGGAACCATCGCTGCCTTTTAAGCCCTGTTTGCTTTGCTTTACAAACATACATTTGAGACTGCCTCAAATGCAGACTTGCTTTGCTTCCACAGCCCCTAGAAGTGCATGCAAGCAAGGTGTCCATCCACCTTTGGACACACCAAGGTGTAAAAGCACATTCTTGAAGACCTGCATTTCAGATATCCTGGCTGTTGTTATACCTGCTGAGGCGGATTCTCCACCCCAGACACCACAGTCCTGCTGCATCAGAGTTGCAGGGCTCCCTGTCACACAGAGGGCTGACACAGGGAAGGTAGAGTGTCATTGAAAACCACTGGGCTGCTCTACTGCCATGAGGTAGCTCACATGAACACAGGTTAAGAAATGCCTGTAGGTTTAACCTGTCAACAGATATTTTCATAAAAGAAGAAATGTAGCTCAAACAGCAGACTCTGAGACGAGCAGTGTTGGAGTGTGTGAAGCTGTAGCCTCATGTGCAGCCAGCCCATAGTCAGGACTAACATAGGAGTATGCTGTAAGAGCTTGCATATAGACTTACTGCCTAGCAAAGAGTTCTCTTCTGCATGTAAAATTTAATTTTCCTGCTCAAAAAAATTTTTACCCTCCCCTTTCCTCCAGTTTTGGCCCATTTATCAGTTTCGTTTGCATTCAAATTTTCCTAATTAAGTAGGGGGAAAAAATGCATGATTATCCCTATTTTTCATGCAGGTTCTTCTTGAAGCAATTAATGATTACACAAAAGTGTAGAAAGAGGCTTGCACATCTCAGAAACTTGGAACTAGGTTTGGGGCACTCTGCCTCCCTGTGCTTGGTATTTTTCTTCTCTAACAGCTCAGTCTGTTATCTCCTCCAATAACCAGTTTATATCTTTGTCCAGTCCACTGCTGCATGCATGCTCTGCAGCTCTAGAGAACAACTTTGTTACTGGGCACTCGGATCACAGAAAGTACCTTCTGCCCAGAGCCATATCCTTCCTCAATTTTCGAATGTGTTTGGACCTGAGCTTTTATTACCGACATCTCACTGCTAAATGCAATTGTTTAAGGATATTACCAGAGTTTACCAGCATTTTGGACATGCACATAATTCTCCTGTCATCCATTTCTAATCTAAAAATGTAATTCTATATCTATTATTTTCCCCTTCCCAATCGTCTTCAGAATATTGTATAAAGAGAGCCATCTATCAGAAATTGCAAGGACAGGTCTCCTAAGTATATAATCAATATGATCCTTATTCCTTTTTGTATTTAGAAACTGGGCTTGTCTTTTAGAATCTCTTACATTATTACGGTGCTTATTTGTACATATGATAAATGAGGAAAAATCTTACCATTAAATTGTGAAATCAGGCTATACTTAGCAGTAGGTTGCTATATCAAACAGGGTATAGCCCACAGAAATATTTCATTGCAAACTAGTTAGTTCTTCATGTTAGTGCTCCAAGTTAGCGGTTTAGAAAAACAGTTAATCTTATCCAGATGTGCACAGGATGGATGCACTCCACTTTTATTTCCCTACATCAGCTAAAAACTTGATAGTTTTCCAGACAGGGTCCAAATCTGGAAACATTTGCACAGCTATTTCAATGATGTGCAAATAGTAGTAGTACTACCTTGCAACCCAGTACAGAGCAATCCCAAATCTGAGCAGGGATGGTCTTCACCTAAGGCACTGACAGGCTTGGATACCTACCAAGGGCTTCTCTCAGCTTTGCTGTTGAAGCATTCACCAGTTTTAGGAACAAAAAGAAATTGTGTTGGGAAAATGGACAAGAAGAAAGGATTCCAAAAGGCTTCCTATTTTGTGTGCCTGAGACTCTTGCAAAAATGTCTCTCCAGAACCTCAGCACTGACAAGATGAGAGAAAGGCTCAGCCCAGCCTTAGACAGCTGTATTTTGAGTGTTCTAGATGGGAAACAGTTGTGGTAGCAGTGGCTGTCAAAATGTTAAGCTGTGAAGATCAAGTCTCCCAGTCAACTGAATGTTAAAATCACTAAGTGTTAAAGTACGAACATCTACTATCTCCTTTCTGAATAAAATATTCTTATACATTATTTTTAATAAAAATGGAAAACTACCTTCCATCAGGAGAATGCTCTGACATTGAGTTGGACAGAAATGACTCTGGCTCAGGTATTAAGTTCCAGGGAAGAAAAATAAATTTAAATAATACTTGAATTCAGCATTATGAGTTAAATAGCTCTACTGACCTTCCTGGGCAGCCTAAAGTCTTTTTCATCTTCCCCCTTAAGAGATACAGTTCATTTCATATTCATACAGGATTTATGTTGATTTGAAAGCTTGGATTCAAGTCCAAGGAATAGATTCAGAGAAACCTATACCCTCTCTTTTCAGATACATTTAATTATCTGCTGACTCTTTCAAATTTCTCTGGGATCTTTGTTTTTGTTGAGATCACTTCCTATCCTTCCTCATGTTTATTACTGAAGGTCTGTACCCACATCACCCTGTCACCTGCATCATTTACCTGTGCAGTGTTGTCTACATTTAATGTACACTGTTAACCTTTTGCAGCATGGTGTTTTCAGCCTAGAACAAGAGTAATAGCTTGGGTTATTAACCTCGGTATGTATTTTGAGAAAAATCTACAGTCTCAGTTGCCACACGATGCTGACCTAGTTAAATGTCAAAAAATATAATTCATACTGTAGTTAGGATCTTTATTTTCAAAAGTTGCCACAGCCAATTGTTCTCTCCTTCTTTCCAGCCCAACATCATACCAATTCTATGTATTGCTCCCTGCTGTAGTAAAGTGAAGTCTCGCAGAATGAAAACAGGAGCACTTTGTAAATTCCTTCTCCTTTGCTCAATATCTTGTGGCAACTTTCCCAACAAGTTTAACAACTTTCCCAATAGACCACACAGGTAGAATCAATGAAAACAGACTACCTGGCCATGTCCCTAGCTGTCTTTTCTTGTCTTTCCAGCTGTTCTTATTTCACTAAATTCAGCCTTTTCTGAGAGCTTTTATTAATCGACAATAAGAACGATGACTTAACTTACTGATTATTCTCCTTTGGCTTTTAAACAGCTCTGAAATGATCACAGTGACATTATTTTTTTCTGGATACAAGTAGATGGAGGAGAACAGTAGCATTGCCTCTTTATGTAAATGAGTTTGTTAGGTTTATGTTGTTACCAGCACCAGGAAGAAATGGCCTTAATGAGGAAACAAGCTACATAATACAAGATAAAGTGTTTCATTAAGACTGAATGCTATTGTTCAGATATTATTGCTGGAGAACTTGCATGAAAGAAAGAACTTACTGTCTTGCTGTGCAGTAGGCCTAAAATCAGTAAATTTAAGAGTTTGGGGAGATTCCGTTGTTCATTCTAGTTTTCATGGCTGAAGATAACCAGCTTATTTTGTAGTGTGCTATGTCTCTGAATATTAGTACTGTAAAATTTCAAATTTTTCTTTTCCTATCCTCCTCTACTAGCTCAGGAAAACCTCCCACCCATCACTCAAAAGTAAAAAGAAAATTCAATCTACTTCAATTCCCTGTTGTATTTTATGTTTCTGACTGGAAAGCTCTCTTACCTTCGAGCTGTAGATGGGTGAAACCCATAGTCATGGGAAATATCACCAAAATGAAGTTGTTTGGGGAAAGGAGAGAGATGGAAGGAGTGTTAAAATAGCAGGGCAAGGGTTGATGAAGGCAGCTGCCAACAGGTGTTCATGCGAGGACAGTGATCACACCCTGCAGGGGTGAAACAGTTCTGTCTCCAGGATGATGATTTCCTGTTCTAGCCAGATTTGCTTCACTACAAAAATGAAAGAACAGGTGATACTCACTTTCTTTTGTAGGTGATGGGGAGAAGGGCTCAGTAACTTCTCTCATTTCAGGTGAACAGAAAAGGAGAAGGGGGTTTGTTTCTATCTGTGTTAAAGCAGGCACTGAGCTTTTTTTAATCTTACATCTCAAGAAGGTCTGATAGCTAGGAAGAGCTGTAAGAAGCTGCATCTGCAATAACAGCTAGGTAGCATCTCACTGCTGATACTCACAGCTCAGGGAGATGGGCTGTAAGAAATTCTTATGTTCATTTTTATTTCCTTTCCTAGGCTCTTTGGAACCAATTTGAGCTTGTGGGATATAATATTGGAAGTCATGTCTTTGAAGTATAATGTCTCATGTAATAGCTTCTTCGAGTGTGAGCAGAAGGCAGCTGGACCCTTGCAAGGTAGCTGGATACATCCCACTGAAGCCTGTCTTCCTTCTGTAAACAACCAGTACGGCTGGGCATTTCTTGGTTTTGTTTTCATTTGTTTTACAAAAAAAAAAAAAGATTTCCTGAGTCTGTAACAGCATTGATTGTTACCAGCAGCTGAGTGTCACTGGTCAGATTGCTGGCAGAAATACAAGGTCAAAATCTAACTGTTGATGTGAGTAATCCAAAACAGCCTTCCCTTTTTATAGAATGGAAAATATATTTTCAAACATATTCTTTTCAGTCTGTTCTGTACCGACCTTGCAGTAATCATGCAGTCTTCATGGGTATCTTGTCACAGGAAGCAATGAAAGGCAAAAGTAAGCAGAAACAACACTGATATTATCCTGAAATTATCTACTATTTTCTGCAATATGTGGATATCTCCCAATATTAATATAATTCTCATTTTCTATCCAGATCAGAAACTAGAATGAAAAACTTCTAACATATCCAATTTTATACTACACTAGCTTTAAGTTATCAGTTGTTTCAAAAAAGACCATCACATTCCAGTTTTTTAAGCAGAAAAAAAACCCACCAGCAAGAGTTGGCTTTCTGGTCCAGGAGTCAGTGTTATTCAATTAAATGTGTTGGCATTTGTCTATACATTTTTTCTTGAACATCAGTCACAATTAATGAGTCCACTGACTTTCACCACCAATGTTAAACTCGATTTACAGTTGTCAGGTACTTTTTGGAAATAGGGGAAGATTGGCTGAAATTCTAGAAGACTCCATCTGGCCTGTTTTTGCTCCATAGAGGAAAGTGACACATAATCTGTTACCACCGTGCCATCCAGGACTGACCAAATTTGATCACCGGACACTGTGAACTACCTGCAGACTTTCTGGTTTAGCACAAGAGGAAAAACTTGATTCTGAATTTGAAACAAACTGGAATATCATGGGGCTCATCAGCAGAAAAGGCAGATTTTTTAAAATGCTGTCATTCTGTGTCACAAACTTTGAAAGAAAAGGAAACATATTATCTCAACTGCAGCAACAGTCTATAATGAGAGCAAAGTTTGTTAAATGTGATCTGTCTTCCAAAGCACAAATAGATTGAGGAAGTGCCAGGTTTTATGAAATGGCTTAACCCAACATTTGCAGCATGTAACATTTTAAGCTGGCAGGAACAGATTCTACAGCTCCACAAACAGCATGCTTCTGGTCCCAACAGATAAGAAAATGCTGTGTGCAATGCATTGATTTTCCCTCTAGTACAACACAATAACGTTGCCAAAATTATAATGAAATTAGCAGATATTTAGTATGGATATAGATGAAGTGTGAAGTGTTTTGTATTTACAGGGAAATTACAAGAAGGCTTTGTATATTGTTTCCTGCACACAAACAAACACTAACTTTGACCTTTTTTTTAATACTTTTCTCCTTTATACTTAGTTTTTGTTCTTTTTGCTTTCATCCACAAGGCCTGTTTCTACTAGAATTATTTTTGGATATCATCCCAGATGCGACAGGTTGCTGTGCTAATTTATAAATAATATAAATTCAGTAACCATAAAATTGGGTTCCATGTTTCAAATTGTTTTCAGTGACCTTCTTGTTTGCATTATGACCCTTTTTCATAAGCAGTGGTTTGCATCATCAATTCCACCTGTTCCTTCAGGAGATTTTTTATCCCTGTTTTTTGCTGGGAAGAAAAGAGTAGAAGCGACAAGTGATATGTGTCTTGCTTCATGTATATTGAAATGAGCTGGGTAATTTGATATCATAACTAGTAGCAGTAATCTTAGGGGTTTTCCAGAATAGTGTGATCAGTAAATTGCTACTAATATTGTGAATTATTATTCCTGACTATTTTTTTGCTAATGGTTTTGCCCTTATAATTCTGCCTTTCCTGAGTTGAGCTATAAACTATGACCCTTTCTAGTTAGCCTGATGTTCTTCCTCATCATAAAACAAAGCTGCTGATGGATGCTATGCAAAGTACAATGCTCAGTTCTTGCAGGCAAAGTTTGACCTAGTGGGAGTAGAATTTTTTTACCTGAGAGGTTCCTGTGCACAACAGTGAATGATAAATTCTTTGGTCAAAGATCTTTGATTTTTGAACATATTGCAGGACACTTTACTGGACAGTATGTTCTAACACTAACAGATAGCGCATACAGTACTGGGATATAGCACTGCCTTTTACATGAAGAATTTCTGATCTCTTCTGGTCTGAGACAGATCCCTATGTGTGGTCTTGAAATTATGCCAATCTCTTTAGTACATATGAAACCAATTTATATGTGTAGGAGGGAAAATATTGCTCAGTTAATCAAAGTTCTCCAACAGACTGCTCCTGCAAGAATCTGCCATTTTTCTACAACTTCCATGGCAGCTTCGCAGAGGGTTATTTACAAGCTTTGCTATCGAGGCAGAAGACAACATGAAAATTAGTTCAATTTTCTTCAAAGATATAAGTCCTTTCATTCAGATACAGCTGTGATCTTGCATTGGCAGTTTTTTGCACTCATTTGGTAGGTCAAGAAAAGCAATATATTTAAAGAGCTTTCCACTAACAATTTTTTACCACACAGATAACAGTTTAAACCAAGGTCTGATATAATTAGTATTTCATAAGAAAGCACAGTGAAAGCTGGAATTAAGAGCAAAACAAATCATTCTTGACCAGTGTGTAGGGAGATGTCAAAGTTCTCAACGCAACACAAACCCTGACCCTAATCCTAACCCTAAAACTAAACCTAAACCTAAAACTAACCAAATAATAAAAAAAAAAATTTCTGCCAACCAAGCCTTTCTGCCAACATCTCACCAAATTTTGTGTGACAGAAACATAAAGATAAATCATATTAACCTTTTTTACAACATAAAAGAAACACAACTCTTAGTTTAGAAGTAGAAAACATTAAGCTATTGTGGCTTTATTCTAAAAGCCTGTTTGAAACTCTGAGAAACCGTCCTTTCCTAATTTCTTTCCCTGTCCTTAATTTTGTATCTCCTTTTCCTCTCTTTGTAAATCCTTATGTTGTCAATTCCAATTGCCTTTTTCAGGGAAGTAACTTAAAGACTTTCATTGTCTTGTCTTAAAGACATTGTTCCCAGCAGGCATCTAATTCTTACACTGGGTAGCATGCAAACTTGGTCTTCCCTTCATCAATCATACCAGTTCCCTCAGTAAAAGTTTAAAGTAAATGGCTCAGAATTATAGAGGATGTGCATGTGTTGGAATGCCTTCTTGGCATTAATAACTGGCATGTCAATGTACACCCATCAAATGGCAAAAAATACTGGAAACCCTCCTCTAGAGCAGTTCTGTATGAAGGCTAATGACACCCAGGAGGGCCAGCCTCTGTACACAATCATTTGTGTCCTTAGCAGACACGTGTTCATTTCTTGGCTGACGGGTTTGTGGGTGCTCCATGGAGACTTGTTCCTGGGATATGAGCAGGCTAGCCATATGAGGAACAGAACAAATATCCATACTGCTGTATGGTAGAGAGATAAATACTGTAGAGATAAATACTTCTAGAATAGCACTTACTGGAGTAAGCAACCAGCTTATTCAAAATGGCTTATGGGCAGGAATCTTGTTTAAACTGTAATTGTTCTGTCCCTGCTCCTGGTGTGACATCAGGATGCAGTCCAGATGCATGCAAGTCAGTCAGGCATCCACTACTCCTCAAGCTATATTTTATGTCAGGGACTCATCTTTTCTCTGTCCTGACCAATTTGTGGTTTATGGTCATAAAATTCTCCATAAATTACATACTTCTGATTTTTCCAGTGAGCACCTCAATAATCAGTCTCACCCTCACCTGTAATTTATAAACAGCTTCATCAAGGGAAACTCTCCTTCTTCTGCCCCTGTCTGTTCCAAAACTCACAATGACTGACAGCTATAGTCTCAGTGGTTTTGGTCTGCCCTCCAGGGAAAAATTGCTCTGGAATAGGCATCTGCCTAAAAGTAATAATAGTGTATTTCTTTGCTATATCAACAAATTCAGGTTGTCTCTTTTACACATATTGCCTAGGAGTACTAAATTAGGAAAAATCACACTAAATATAAAATAAAGTGTCATGTTTTAGAAGTCTTCCCTTATGAGATGAAAGATATTAAAATAATATTTATTTACATATAAGAAAAGCAAATATCCAATTCATATTAAATTATTGGATTAAAATTTAATTGTTTTGTTACTTGCCTACAAATAAAATTCTATTAGTGACAGACGTGTTTGGATATATTGTGAAAAATATGTAGTGGCTACTTAGAAACGAGTGAAAATTTATGTCCATGCTTAATTAATCACTATGGTGTTTTTTAACTATAGTTGTGCCCCTTCATTATATCTTCGATTTATTAAAAATACTTAAATTTATTAAAAATAGCTTGAGATTAATAAATAGCAGATCTTACTCTAATGAAGCTTTTCCCAGAATCAGTATTAGCTTCAAAACTTTACATAGTTAAAAGTACAATGAATGCAACTAGCCATGTATAGGTGCTGGAGTTCATTGCTAGACTTATTTTGGCCATGACCACTGCAAATATTCCAGTCGTGGAGTAGTAAAGCCTTTCGGGAGCTTTTAGTGCACAATTGCTATTCTAAGCCTCAGGAATTTTTGAAGCTAATTCTTATATGGAAATAGTTAAAAACCCAGCCTCTTTTACTATGAGTGAAAAGTATATCTATGACTTATGACTAAGTATAACCTAAGAATAAAGTGTCCAACAGGGTGCACTGTAATCATCTCTTTGCCAACTTGCCAAAAAAAAACCCCAGCTAAACTTGAAAGGTTCTTTTTAGTCAAAGGTCATGTTTATGGTTGAGTTTTCTACCTGCTTAAAATTGTGCCATTTACTAAAAGAACATACATTCTGCTAACCTTCCGTGTTTGAAGAACTTTGTTCTTCTCAGTGTGCGTGATAGTTTCTCAGAAGAAACACTGGTGACAGGCTTGAGTAGTTCCTCTGTGTGATTTTTAATGCATCATTAAAAAAAAAACCCTAAATATCTCTAAAATGTGCTTGTACCGGTAAGGCAACATCTTCTGACTCCTTATTAGCTGATTTTAATGATGTATAGTTATTTATGGCACAGACTGCAAGTATAAATTCCTCTCCATTAGTCTATGACTCAGGTTTAATCAGTGCTGAGATTTGAGGTCTGGGGACCATTAATGCAGCTCTACCATTTACCCAGGTCTGTGACATCACTACCAGTTAAACATCACCTTACAAACTAACAGTATTCTTGCCGTCTATTAATTGCCTTCTGGGGCTGAAATGCCTTTTGGCTTCATTCAGTGTAGCTTTTTGGTTTGCAGATCTCTCAACCATTAATCACTACACCCAGGATTCAGAATATTTCAGCATAAGAGTAATGATCCTGAGATAGGAAATTTCTTTTCCATATTTTGATAGGAAATTAGGAGAAATATATATGCCTCAATCTCTAACCACCAGATCTGTTCCGGTCTGAAGAGATAATACTGGAGTCAGTAATTGAAGACAACATTTCTAGGCCTTGAACAGAAAGTTTTTTAATGTGTTTTGCAGGAGAGAAGGAGGAAAAAGACATACAATTATTTCTAAGTTATCTTTCCTAAACATGACTGGAATTTTGGCAAATACTTATGCTAAATAGACTAATAGTGAAAATGAAGTGGAAGTCTTTTGTTTTCATAAATGCACAGATAAGTGTAAGCTGCCTGGAAAAAGAACACCTTATTCAATATATTCATTTTAAAGAAAAATTGTGTGAACTGTATGATCTTCAACTATCTTTTAGGCCTGCTCAGTACTTTTGTTATCCAATTATGCTGTTTACAAAAGAGAGAGTAAAAAAGATTAATTAGTACATTTCATGTTAAATTCATTTGTTAAAATTTCTATGCACTTTTTGATCTCCTAGAGATTATGTGATACAGGTTGCTGAGAAATGTCTTTGAAGAGCAAATATTTCTTGAGTGTAAACTGGAAGACTTTTCTTAAGCTTCCTCTTTCACACCCTGAACTATTTGCACAGTGGTTGCTCACATGGGTCACCCTGGGAAGAGCACTTTTGCATCTTCTGAACAGCCCTGGTAACTTTCCATTTTGTAAGTAATTGGGTGACCATGTTTTGGTCTGTAAGTGCTAAGATTTTGGAGGATTAAGCGGCTTTCCTAAGGAGAAATGCCCATTGAAAATAGAGCAAAGCTGGTAAAGGAGGCATAATCTCTTTCATTAAATAGGAAAATAAAAAAGCACTAATTTTTGGTGAGCAAAAAGAAACTATGGAGAGAAATTTAACAGAAACAAAAGTAGAATGCAACAAGGACAGCATAGAAACTCTGTAAAGGACCACTAATTACAATTGTTTTCATAAAACTGTTGAGGTTGAAAAAGACCTTTAAGATTGTCAAGTCCAACCATCAATTCAGCATTGATGTTCACCATTAAACCATGTCCTCAAATGCCATATCCACACATTTTCTGAACACCTCCAGGGATGGTGACTTCACAGCTCCCTGAGCAGAATTTTCCAATGCTTTACAATCCTTTCCACAAAGAAATTTTCTTTAATATTAGATCTAAATCTCTCCTGGTGCAATTTAGGGACATTTCGTCTCATCCTGTCACTTGGTACCTGGAAGAAGAGACTGACACCCACCTGACTACAACCTCCACTCTGATAATTGTGGAGAATGATAAGGTCTCCCTTCAGCCTTCTCTCTTCCAAACTAAACAACCTCTGCTCCTCATTAGAGGTTCACGATGATTTCCTGAGCCCTGCAGCATACAACTCTGTTAGCATTTCTATTTGGTGTAATTCAGCAGACTTAGAGGCCAGCATAGTTCCTGGCAGTGGGAGCTAAACTATCACCTCCTTTTACTGGAGTAAATAGCACCAACTAGCAAGGTGTGAAGTGTAGATGGAGGACTAAATGACTTTGCTGTGAAACGAGGTCTGACAGTGTTGAACAACTGCACTTTAGTCAACATCTTTATGTAGTCCGTATTTAGTCCATATTTAGTCCAGAAGAGGCATTCTCATGCTCCTTGTGTAAGACAAATTTGATTGCTGAGTGTCATTGTTATGTTCAGCTGCACATGTTGCAGTACTTACTATTTACTATCTAAAAGTAATATTGCTACACAAAAGCAAATAGAAACGTATGATAGATGGTTCAAGACAAGTTGCCATAATATTAAGTAAGGTTAGGAGGTAAAAGCAACCTTATTCAGAGTAGAAAAAATCATTTTGTATTTTCTTTGTGTAGTGTCTATATGCTGTCATTTATTCCCTTAAAGCATACAAGTTTGACTGACGTAAGCAACACTCATATGAATTAAAGCAATTTCAGAGCTCTTTTATGAAACTATTTTTATGACAGAAGTGCACCTGTCCTGGTCTGCTCCTTTCCTCTTCCTGCCTTCAAAATCTTCTGTTTTTCTAAGCATGTTTGGCTGTAGTTCAGACTCTGCAGTTAGTTTTCTTGCATGATGACTACCACTCACAGTTGGACACCTACATAACCTCCGGTGTGTGCTGTTTTCCAGCTCCAGGTGGAGGATCTTAGTGAGAATCACGTAGCTAAATAACTACTTGCTATTCAGAACTTCATTTACGTCACAGAATGGACCTGGGGGATATGAGAAAGAAAAAAGAGGCAAGTGGGAACCAGCCCTAGATGACCACAGGAATGCAACATTTCTGAGAAGGAAGTGGTAAATCAGTTCCAATTCCAGTACACAAATAAGTGAAAAGAAATTAGAAGCCATCCAGGTGCAAAGAGAAAGTGACTTAGATAACTTTGGAAATTGTTCAACTGCAAATTCCTGAGAGAAGTTAGTGAGTAAAAGTGATGGAACTGTCTAAACTCACAAAAGCCAGACAAGACTCAGTAGAAGCAGAGAAAAAGTTGTTTGAAATTTTACAACTTTGGAAAATGCAAGATTTTGAAAAAGGTTAAGAATTCTTCCTGCTGTGACACCCTCTTTCCCCCATAAGAGCAGCACACTAAGGTAGGGAGTCAGCTCTCTCACTAGGGCTCTGTAGTTTACTGACTGATGTCAAACTCCTGAACACAATTTGTGTCATGAAAGCAGACTTTAAATATTAGGTACATTGAAATAAAAGCAAAAGAGAAACATTAGGGTATTCTCTCACTGATTTGCCCATATGCCATTCTGTAAATTTCAAACTCTGTTACATCTTGCATTTAATGAGATGGAGGTGTTGCAGTGGGAAGACAAAGCCATGCATGAACTCCTAGGTAATTCATCCACTCCTGAAATAGGTGTTAGGTTTCAAATTTCACATGCCTCAGACCTAAGCATAATGGACGCACAATGTTAGACTGGGTCTATTCTCTAGGCAATACAGGGCATGATAAACAATGTTTGTGGAGATGTTCTTAATAGCAATGACAGTAACATTTTGGCTGACAACCTTTTTATCACCTGTAATCACACAGTCACCATTCAGAGATTCCATCACTTACAACTGCTCTTGTTTTAGGAACCCAAATAATTTTGAGCCCAAATTTTAATTTATTTTTAATTCCAGAAAATTAAAACCAAATATGGCTTCTCCCAACCTGGAAAAGCACTCAGAAAAAATTATGAATCTCACCTCCCACACAAATGCATTCCAATGCCCTTTAAGTGTCAGTATTGATTAACTGCAATGCTGATGGCAAAGCACAAAGGCACAGTTCTGCATTGGGCTCCTAGCACTGAGAAGTCAAATATAATATCATTGGCAATCACATAGTAAAGGTCAAACCAGTCTCAAGGATTCAAATATAATAGAAATATGGAATAGGTGTAGCCAATGGCTCTATTTAGCCAATGACTATTCTGTTTCCATAGTAAACATGTGTGTGTGCTCTGTTGTGCTAATGAGTTTACATTTCCATTCTGCAGGGATATAAGCATGCAACACAGCTGCAGTTCACATCTCTGGCACAGGTCATAATCTTTCTGCATGCTGCCTTCCTAAAGACATGGTCACAGAGGCATTCCATAGTTGTAATCATGCTGTTTTGCTCTGGGAATTCCTCCACTGATATATTTTTCACATCTTCACCCTGGCAGTCTCAGATGTGTGGGTTGTGGGAAATTTTTCTCAATGTTCTCACTGGGCTTCCAGCATCAGAGATCTACTGCAAGGACACTAGAAATATCATTAAAGGGATTGCACATTTGGGGAAAACCAACCCTTCGATGTTCTTATTTGCAGCAACATAGTCACTGGCAGCCCACCAAGCTGTGCAGATCTCTGTTTATTGTGTTTTGAATGGAGTTGGCTTCTGGTGTGTATAAATGGGAAGTTATAAGTGTATTAAATCCCATGTGTAGAAGCCAGTTTATAAAGACTGAAACTGTGAACTTAAACAGTGACGGATAAAGTCTGGTAGCAGCCAGTATGAGCTTTAAAATTGAGGCTTGTTTCCTTTCTGGGATATGCTCCATAATCAGTCCCATAGATCTTTGGTTTTACTACTATGATGGCTTATCGTGCTGCAGACTAGATGTTCCTAACAGGATGTGCACATATAAAGATATAAAGTGTTTTATAATAGCACCCCTACAACTTATTTACTAGATCCGTAAGCTGGTTTCCATAGAGCCACACAGCTTTCCTTAGGCTTTGTGCCAACACATTTAAAACCAAGTCATAGCCTTTTTTGTCTCTGTGTGTTCCTAATGAATGATTAAATATTAATTACCTTCAGTGCCTGCTGATGGCATGAAGTGATCTGACAGTTATGGATGCTTGCTGTGTTTGCCAATGTGCTCACGAGCCATTATTCTGGAGAGCAACACTACTGTCAGTGGAATAAAGGTAGGCAAACCAGGCATTGTGCATTTTATAAGTGTCTTCAAAAAAATCAATGCTTGCATCTTGGGGAAAGACTTAAATGATAACTGCTATGCACACTGTGTTAACCACTGGCAGTTTTTCTGGCTGAAGGGATTTCAGACAACCTCCTCAGATGGCCTTGCACTCTGAGCTGTTGGTATGTAGTTCCAAGCCTGCTGGTTGCTTATGAATCTTTGATGGACAACCTTTCAAAATTAGTAAAAGTACTTCTTGCGACCCTTCCACCAAAAATGTTGTGATAAATAGATTAATCTATTTTAACATTGCTAAAAATAGGTAATAAATGCAAATACACATACACATGAAGCTGCAAAAAAAAAACCCAAAACATCTAAAATTCACTAACCAAATGCAATACAATAAAATAAAAATATTAAAATATTAAAAATACCTGGGGAGTACAGTATAACTCTTTAGCTAAATAGTCTTGTTATGCAAGTCTATTTTGTATAGAGTCCTGGAAACTAGGTGTCAAAAACCAACATAAAATATAGTTAAGATCATACAATTTTTCTTTGGCAACAGTAGAAAAAAAAAGACAAAAAAAAAAGCTGTTATGACCAATGTTAGTTCACTGTTTAAGATATTAATATTTTATACTCTAAAAAGAAAAGTGTTTAAAAATGGTTAGGGCTTTTCAAGTTTTTTATTAGAGTCCCAAAAGTGAGATTTGACATGATTCATGTGCTGTATTCAATGGGCTTCATCAACCAGACTTAAACATAATTTGTTTAGTGTGGTGATATAATCTAAAGAGCTGGACAATATCGATGATATGAGAGACATTTTATGTTCTAGGCAACAGCTACTTCTCAGTCATCCAAAAATATTGTTTTAAAGAAAAAATTTAGCAAAACATTCCAGCAAAAATTTGCTTTTTCAGGAATCCTCGTTAATTTTTAGTTCAGTTCTTACCACTTCAGGTTTTGTTATGACTTTGATTTGAGAGTCTTTCCCACAGGTGGAATATAATATTCTCTGACGGTGGATATTGGATGATACAGAAGGAACCTGTCTCTGGCTCATTCGGAATACCACGATTCCTGCATGTTAAATAGGGCATTTACAAGGACAACATCCTGTCAAAATGGTTGAGTTTTTTGTTTCATTTCTTTACTTTCTGCCAAAATCCAGAATTTCTTGAACTGCTTTTCTGTACATCCTTCCCAAATAATCAGGTGACTCACAAGGAAGTCCAAACAGGCTAATAAATAACTAAGGCCAAGTAGAGGGAATAATTCTGGTGGATCTTCATATGCCCAAATCACCATCCTTGGAAGTTAAGAATTGTAATCTATTATTTCAGGCAATACATAATAAAAAAACATTACTCTTCAGTCAATACTGATAGTAAAGTCTGGGTTTACATGTTCAGTTTATGGGCATCTCCTTTCACACAGATAATTTTCAGATTTGTTTAGATCACCTTCAGCAATCATGGCCAGTCTCCCAGCACTTACTGTCTGTGCCTAACAGCTGCTCAGAGTGTAGGAGTCACATGCAGCACTAACATAAAAGCCACAGCACTTTGTGGCTTTGGTTTGATAAACTCAGAAATGCACAAAACCACTGTGTAATGATGTTTCTGCACTTTCCCTATGTCGTGGGAGGAACTGTTTAGTGAGACCAAATTGTATTGCAAGCAATGGGGAACCTGTCTGATCTGCCCAAAATTAATAGCTCATGCATAAATATTCTGGATCAAAAATTACTTGATCCAGTGATGGATTTAATGGGAGTGAAAATGTTAGTTATTGTATTTTATGGTGGCCCTAATTCCAATGTTAAGTTTGTATTTTGTTTATTTTGTTTTTACCATCTTCCAAATGTTCAGTACAGCCTTATTTAAAACCTGGATAGTGTTACCACATTAATAAGTTCCTTTTTCATGCAGCACCTGTAAATTTTGTTTGTTGGGACACACAATCAAACTACTTTACAGTAGCAATACCCTTAAGGTCCCAAGGGCTTGGGATCTCCTACCCTGAGGGAAGAACGTAGGTGTTTAAACCGACCTTGTACCTCAAATAATTTTGTTATAAGAATTTATTGCTCTTGTCAGGCAGTAAGTGGTTGTGAAATTAACCTTTACAATACATTCAGTGATGGTAGATTTACAGTTAACAAAATCTTTCAGAATCAGGACTGGTCAACCTGATAACACTTCAAATTTTACAGGTGGCACTAAGCTCACCAAAGACTCTTCACTGACTATAAAAGAACATATCCCTCAGATTTATTCACTCAGATGTTCACACAGTTTCAATTTTCTTCTCCTCTGCTTTCACCCCTATCCCAGCAGTTATTAAAACTGATTTTTTTGTTAGCACTAGCCAGTATATAAATAAACAAAAAAATTATATACCTACCTCCTATTTTTCAGAATCCCATGACAGCTCTGTGAGAAGAATGTTTATATTCAGAGATGTTGCTCTGGGAGAGTTTGGACAGAACAAATGCCCTCCCAGGGCATGGGGAGCTGTTCAAGTCTGCTCTCCGTCACCTTAGAGAGACTCCTTCCAGCAATCTTTTCCTTTTGCTTCCTATTGTTCCACTGTAGCAGCTTCCTGCCCTTGCGTTCTCTGATCCATTAACTCCCCCATCACCCATACCAGTATCTCCCCTCAGGCAGACAGTGACTGAGCTGAGCATGGGGCACTCTGTGCGTCCCCTTGCCAGCCACTGGCAGGGACTGGAGCTCGCTGCAGAGCTGTTGTTGTCCCCTCACTGTCCACTGGGTCTTTCCTCTGCTCTGGGATCTGCACCAGCTTTCAACTCTGTCTGGAGGAGCTTTTTCACATTTGAGTGCTGGTGAGAGGTGAGAAGTCAGCATGCTGGGGGGAAGCAGGTGAGAAAGAGAGCTGCTAACAAGAGGGACCAGGGAGTGAAGCAACATAGGGTAGAAACACGTATCAAGATGTCTGGGGAGCCAGCTCATGTCGTATCACCATCACATATCAGTCATCTCTGGGGCGGATGATCCAGAAGATATTTTGCAGTGACAGTGCTTCAGATGACAATCTACATTGCTAAATTACTGCCCACATTAATGAGGGATTAGTTGAATCCTGAGTAAATGAAAATACTCAGAACTTACATTTAGCCTAACTTTGGACTCCAACCTATCTATCATAGAAGAAAACTTGCAACCAAACTGTTCATGTAGTTACAAATAATTTTGCCTTTTGACTCATTCAAATGCATTTAATTTATTTTCAGGACATGAATTGTACTGAATTAATAATAAAATTCTACTAAAAATAAAAGCATCCGTTGTATTCTGACAGACTGCTATGTACAGCATTCAAAATCTCAGGGAGAAATTTTAAGCTTCCACATACTGTGGAAGAGACGGTGTTCTAAATTTTTTCAGATTTCTTAAGAATGAAGCAAACTGATGAACCGAAGCATCGTAGTTCCTCCAGGCTAGATTACACCATTAGTTATGTTTTGTTAGTTAAACGTATGAATTATATAAAATTGTGGTTCTGTCAATGCCATATGTTTCCTGAACAACAGAAGAGAAAAGATGTCCCAAAGAACCTCGTTAGTGGAAACCACACAGCAGTTAAGCAATGGTTTACAAGTCTTTAGAACAGGAAACACAACTCACTCTCTTGAAAAGCAGTAATTACATGCATGGTCCACTGTGTTTGCGGATACAAAAAAATGATGACTTATGCCTAATAAAAATGTTAATGTAGGTATTGCATATTCATTAGGAAAGCACTGAAGCTGTACTTAGTAGTGTAATATATTGGTTTGATTTGTTCATTCAAGATGTTGATAATCCTCAGATGAAAAGCACTTTTTAGTATTTTGAAATTATGGTATAAGACATCAATCTTATAATTTATTTATTTTATTTATTATACAGAACACCTAAACAACATGCCCATGCACATTTCACAAAATCAGAATAATTTAGGTTGGAAAAGACTTTTAAAGTCATTAAGTCCAGCTGGTAACCCAGGACTGCCAAGTCCACCACTAAACCATGTCCCTAAGGGCCACGTCTGCACATTTTTTAAATACCTCCACAGATAAAAGGTGTGATTAATTTATCATCCAATTAACATCTAGTGCTCTTCTGGTCTCTTTGCCCTCCCTGTCCCCATGCACTATAAATTCACTCATGATGTCTATTGACTCTTGATGGCTCTATTCAGACATCCACAAACTAAAAGACATTGAATTTCCTTCTTTGTACATGCTGCATATGTGCTCTCACAACTATCTCGACATCCATAAACCCAAAGTATGTCTCCCATTTTATGTAAATCTGTTTGTTTTTCTGTCACCTTAATTTTAGCTTGCTAAAACCACATCTGAATTAACTAATTGGGCATTACTAATAATTGGGCACTCCTCAAGCCCCTGAGGTAAGCAGCTCTACTGGCAAATTGAATAAATTCGCTAAATGAATAGCATATAACAGTAATAACAATTATCATTAGAAGAATGCTTGAAGTTACTTTAGAAATCTTCCTTAATAATTCAATATCTATTTTGGTCCAAATATATCTGAGAAGTATATACAGTCATAACAGGTGAGCTAAGACAAAAGCCAGTTCTGGATTGATAGAGCAGCTTGTGTATGGTGGCTTTCCTCCTTGAGGGGAGTTACTGAAAGCATAACAGAGGCACTAATTATATGGAAAGTTCCATTTCAAAGCAACTGTTTTATTTGCTGATATGGCATGAAGACTTGTTGCAACACACTGACATCTGTGGATATTTAAACATATTTTGTTTGCTGAGCGAGCACAGGCACTAGTTTCAATGTTTTCTGACATCTGTGAGTATTTAAATGTGCTTACTGTGTTTATAAATCTTTGCCTGTGTACCAAACAAAAAGTTGGATTGGCTGACAAAACAAGAGAGTAAGAAGAGCGCGAGACAGCTTCAGTCACAGAGATTTGCTACACCGTAATTCAATTTGTCACTAAAAAATCAATTTCGATATTGGTTACAATTAAATCCAAATGTTATCTAATACTGAAATTAGAAAACAAAAGTAGGATGCACAGAAGATCTCTAACCAGGAAGGTATATCTCTTAGATATACCAGTGGCTCTCAGGGGCTCCGTCCTTATTGCTCACTTCGTTCCCCATGTCCAAACCTCTCCTGCAACCTGCTGAGTGGAACTTTCCAACCTTTCAGAGTGGAAAGGGGATATAAAAGCAGCATTATTGCAGTAGCCATCACGTTTAAAAACAACTGTCTCCATTACCATTTGATAGAGTTAAGCAGGTCTGAAACAAAATCCTAGGACCGGGTGCTTTATGCTGATTTTGAGATTATTTTACCTCATTAAAAAACATGTACAGAGTTATAATGTTCAACATGACAATGCTCTGAACACTTTTGCTATATCTGCCAGGCCTTTCATGGAAGTCATTGTGATCTGCCCTGATCCAACTCCACTCACGTGTCAACTTCAGAGTGCTCTGTGTTTGGCTACCCACTCCAGCACTCTATCCTGGCCTGCCCTTGGTGCCAGATGCCAAACATTTCTCCGTTTTATTGTTCCACCAGATTTATATCCATCTACTTCCTTCATCATCTCCTCCAAGCACCTTCATACTCCTACTGAGGAACGTTTTAGTTGTAATAAAATTGACTTTTGAGACCTGGAGCTCTCCTGGCAGTAACATCATAAGTCTGAGGGTCCTCTGTGGTACCTCCAGGGAGGTAAATATTCGTCCTCATGTAGTGTGGCTGCAAGTTGTGTTTTATCGTATATGTCCCAAAACTATCTTTCAAGCCTCAAAGAGGACAGTAAATGTCTTAAGTTTATTCAGGTAACTGTGAATAAATTCTACACCTAGGGTGCCTGCTGGAGACCTCATGAGGCAAGCCAGGATACAGAGAGTTGATTGGCAGTTTGATAGCTATGGGAATGAGCGATGGACAGACAGGAGTAGGTGAGAATCAATATATATACTGTTTATTTACCAAGTGTTTGCCTCCTAGATTTCCAGAGCTGCCAAGCCTAGAAAAACAGAGGTGGTCAAAAAAAGTGACACTGGTCTCTGTCTAGCAATTTCAGAGACTGTAATTTGTGCTTCTGTTTTCCTCATAGGCCGAGAAGAACTGATTGGTGTAGTTTTTATTCCTGAGTTTTTCTATATATGCAGATCAGAACTGGATCAGAAGAGCAACTGCAATACCAAGTCTATTGTGCGAAAGAGAATTTTCAAGTATATGAAAAGTGATATAGAAGGGCAAAAACTGATATGGAAAGGGTAAAAAAATTTTGGGAAATGTAGTGGGCATGTAATGAGAGTATGCTGTAGCCCTGATTCCAGCTAGCATTTAAGAAAATTTTTAAAGGTCAATGCCTATCCCACTGCAAATCAGGGAGCTGAAGCTTCATGACGTGACTTTAATTATAACTAAAATATTAGTTATAAATTCAATGTGTGCCAGAATCCATTTGAACATAAAGAGATCACTAGTCTATGTTGCTTTTATTTCAACTACTTCCATTTTTTCTGTGCTTGTCTTCTTGCTTCTGTATCAGAAGGGAAATTTATAGATGACACCAACAGGTGTTTTAATTCATATAATTCTATCATTTGTCCTTAGTTCCTATCATTCCAGTGTCATCTCCAGTGAAAGTTTATTCAATTATGTTGCAGTATGTTAGGGTTTTCATGCTATGCAACAAAGTGCATGATAAATATGCCTTTAATAGCCCTGAATTCTGGCCTTTACTGAAACATAAGCTATTGGAAGGCAGCTTCTTGCATTCACTCGTGGGTTTCTTGTTCTCATGCTGTGACAAAATTTGCTATTGAAGTGATATTTTGATGCTGGCAGAAAAATAATATTAACTTTACTTATTCTGGGTCTTCCTCTATGTGGCTTTCAGCATAGAAATTCCTGCATTTCAATCACTTTTTCTCATCAGAAACCAATTTTGTGATGATGATGATGATGATGATGATGATTCTCACTCCAGCACAGACATCTTTCTTCTTTGGAAGATATCACAGGGCTTGTGGGCACTATCCAATCTTAGGTATCAAGAAAGTGACTCCAAGGGGATGTTTAACTTACTTTATAAACAAGTTTTAAGAAGTTTGGTGATGATAATTATTAGAGACGTCCTTTACTTCTAGGTTTGGGAAACAAAGCAGTAATTTGTTTTTCTTGGCAGAGAAGTGAAGGAGGAATTTAGGCAGAGATGTATGCACAGATATAACAAAGTATCTAAAAAGACTTCCTGAAGATGTTGCAATCTAGGTAGCTAATACTACATTTAATCACAACTTAACATGAATTAAGGTTTGAGGTGCCATAGTATGCATGCATCCACATCAGAGAGACATAAAAATAGAGAATCATCAAGAGAGACCAGAGAATGCCTCGAAAATTCTATTAGAGATTATATACTGAGGAAAAAAGCTGAAAGCAGTAAAAGTCCTTTTTATGAAAATTACATTTGTTGAAGCTGGCAGAAGAAATCAGAAACAATTTAAATAAAACATTACCTCATGAGAAAACACAGACAGTAATTGATGATCTCATTTCAGTAAAATAACAAGTCCAGATGAGATTAGCATTGAATTCCCCCCAAAATATACTGATATAATTTTAACTTGCTCACAATATATATTTACACTCTTTTATAAAATAAGTATTTTCTTCCCTGTTCAGAGGTGTAGCTACAATTAATTGCATTGTATGCTCTCAGAATATTGCAATGGGAATACTTTAATGTTTTCCAAATGAAAATATGTCATACTAAAATTAAAAAAAAAACCCAGTGCATTAAAGATTTTTTTTCTTGTGTTGTACATAACATTGTAGAAAAAATACTTGCAAAAGATTGTCTGTGCTGTCCCTCCAGCCTTTTGGCCTGTGAGATGAGGTTGCTTTAACTGAGATGCTCTACTGTGTTACAGCTGACTTGGGTTCCCAGGAACGAGGCAAGCACAAGCTGTAACCTTACTTGTGTGGTGTGTCAAAATATAGCTGCAGCAGAGATTTTCTGAATGGTCATAATAATAATTACGATCAAAAATCCTTTTGGCTTCAGATGGAGAATACAGCTTTCTTAACCTCAAAGTGCTATTGCAATTGAGTGCAGGACTTCAGACAGAGGAACTGCTCTTTTAAGAGTAAGAAAGAAAGAGCAGGAGTAAGATATCAGAGAAACTTTTTACAAGGTGGTGTCCTGGAGTAGAACAGAGCAGGAGTTTTGCCATAAGGAATCTAAAATAAAGTTTTTACATTGAAACCATATTTACACTCCTCCTATCATCAGTAGGGCAGGACAGATATTACTAGAGGTCATTCAGTTTTGAAGCACCCCAAAAAGTGACCCAGGGACTCCAATTATATGGGGACTGTTAGGCATGTTATTTAGCTGCCTAAAATTGAGCAAGGTGAACTAAAACTTAATCAATTAAAAAGATGAGACCTCCTCTGACAACACAAGAGTGGAGATTGCCATCTACCTTCTTGGTCCTATGTTTCTGGTAGAAAAATGCAGAGCAACAGCTGCTGGAGCCCTGCTTTGCTACCTGAACAGTGTTGATGACGTGTGTTGAGCACTATCTCAGCCCAATAAATGCACTCTGTTGGTGACTGTGCAGAGAATGATACCCCTTATCAAGGCACCAGTGTTCCTTGGTGGTTAAACCATGCCCTTCTCATGGCTAAAGGTGCATTCTGGTTCTCATTTTCCCCTGCTCAGGTTTGACTGACTCCTTCTTATCCTTCCACAGGGGGTGGGAATTAGGAAATAGGACTGATGGTTCTGGAGACAGTGCAGTGTCCTCTATGAACCATAAAGCAAGTAAATCAAAGGAAATACAGACTCTTCTTTATTTGTTTTTAGTTTTTTGTTCTTTCTGTGTACAGGTTTCCTAATGCTGCCTCAGCCAGCAGTGATTCACAGAAACGTATGCTTTTAGTAGTAAAAGAACTTCCAGAGTGTGTCTTTGATGGTTTTTTTCCTGTTGAGCAAGAGGTTCAATAATTAGACACTATATCTGTTCGCTTTGTATATAACTTTTCCACCTCTGTTCATTCCTATTATAATTCCTGAGGTACAATGAACCAGGTGTTTTCCATACAACCTGCAGCTCAGTGACCCTGAAAGGCAATGGATTCAGAGCTCTCAACTCTACCTGAACTGTTGTTCACAACGAGCTACTTATCATATCCATCACATCCCTTCAGGGTCTGAACCATGCCATAGGAACGCTTTATAAAAGCATGCAGCAAAATAGAAGAGTACTGAGGATGATTCCAATTGCCTCTTCAGTCAATTGTCATTTAATGGGCACATTTTTAAAGAATTTTGAGTATTTGGTCACATGTAGCTCCAAATAACAAAATCACAGACTATCCAAGAACGCCATGACAGCTTCTGAGAGTCTCATATTCATACATTGCAGTGTTACCACTACCATCCACCTATGCCTACGTGGAATGCAAGTAAGGAGACTATTTGTGCATTCAACTCTTTAACTGGGGTGGTGCTCATGAACCCAGAGGTACACCAGGTATATTCTGATAGAACTGACTTGAGATTCAAACAGGCACTTATGCAAGCAACACATGCACAGACTTATGAGTCAGGAAGGAGCTACAGTATTGTTGCAGGCTGGGAATGCTGAAAAAATGGGGCTGAGATGAACACAGGGCCTGAAACAGTCAAGCTGGTTGGGAACATCTGAAGCCAGTCTTATCTTCTCTAGAGAGCTTAGCTAATCCTTGTCCTAGGCAATGATGATCCTATTTAAGCAGCAGACACACTCATTTTGGAGTCCCTGAGGCTGGTAGTATTGACAATCGCTGTTGTCATTGTTTGTTCTTCATCTGCAATATCCCAAGGCAGTTATTGCACTGGGCTCTGCCTACAGCCTCAGAAGTTACAGCCTTTGTTTCTTTCACCATCTTGTCCAAGCTAAGACAGATTTCATGCAGGGGCTAGGTGTTTATAAACAAGCAATGAATTTGCCAAAAACTTAAGCAAGTAATTATACAGAATATATAGACAAGGTTAACATAACATTTCCTAATATTTAATTTTAGGTTCCATTAAAGAACAACATAAGAAAGGGAATGTACACCTGGAAAACAAAAACACTTCTGTTTTGCCCATATGGCTTTTCAGCAAGGGAATTGGTAATATTGTCGTAATCTATCACCCACAAAGTGGTCACTGCACACCTATAAAGCTTCATTACCTCGCATACAAACAAACTAATGAAATGTGAAATGTCAAGGCTTACGTTAGGTCAGAGACTGTTCACTCTGGTCTCTTTCTGTCCTCTCTTCTCCTCCCATATGCCTGGCTCTCTAGGGGCTCTTCTGCCCTGGCCTTACAGCACCCACCTGAGGTTTGTTACAGCAAGAAGTTACAACAACCCTGTAACTTTGAACAGGGTTTTTTGGAAAAAGCCTGGGGAAAGGGAGAGGTGAACTGTCTCTGAGAACACCAGTAAGTGCTGCTGGTCTTCAGATACAGCATAATTGGTGTTGTACCTTGGTCTGAAAGACTACCTGCATAACTTGCACCGTGAACTGCAACTGATTATACTCTGCCCCTCCCTCTCCACAGACCTCAGATGTACTTCATGCCTCCCCTGCCAAACATGAGACCAAGCAGCTTCTCTGCCTCCTTGACTTGCCACTTTTCGTCTGATGGCCACAGGATGAGGGAGGCCAACACAGATACTGAGTGTGTCCCTGGGCGCCTTCTTCATTTTTGCTGTTTGCATCCTCCACAGTCCTGTGTAAAGGAATCAGATGCCAATGACAAAGTAGCCTGGAAGGTTTCTGTCTCCTGGATGTTTAAGTGTGGAAAACAAGATTCACAGAAAAGAGCCACATAACCTCAGAACCTCCCATACTGCAGCTGCTACTGCTTCTGGGTTCTTGCACTTCCCAAGAAAATGCTGGAACGGGATGAGAAACATTTATTCCTCATAAAGATGCCTTTACTTTCCCATATTATTATTTTGATCATTTGATCTCCACAGCTGAAGCCGTGGTGGACAAATCTGCTTAGGCACAAGTTACCCCTGAGACAGCTGAATCTGCACTTCTTGAGCAGCAGTGACCATCTTGCCCAGACAGTCTCCTGCCAGGATGGCAGGAAACAAAGAATCAGTGTAGACTCTGACGATCAGAACCCATAGACTTGATGTATTTCAATCCTTTTAACAGGGGAAATTCTGTGAATGTCCTGAAAGCTATTCCTGTTAATACATAGTGTAAACCACTAATGGGGTCAGCTCCAAGTGTCTTGGTGTGAGAGTTTTGACTGGGCCTTGCAGACTGTACTCGTTTAAAATCAAACCAGTGGGAGATCACAAGTCGGAATTATAATTTAATAGGAAAATTAGAAAAGAAGAATAAATGCAGTAGTACAAGAACAGTGACAGAGTCAGAATACATCCTGACACTCTGTTAGTCAGGGTGGTGGTAGCAATCCAGACAAAGTGATCCTGCTGAAGTGGTGATCTTGTAGAAAAAAGGTCTGGTCTTCACCTGAAAGTCCAACAGTAGCTCTTGTCCTCTGGGAGTCCAGTAGGTAAGGGCTGTCTGTGGTGCTCGGAAACTCAGCTTGTATCCAGGATGGAATGCTTGGTTCCTCCCTCTGGGCTATCTCCTGTTAATGGGCCCATCAATGCCTTGCCCCTGACTCACCATCCCATCGTGAGATGCTCTGCCCAGAGGGCAAGGAACACTGCCCCACCTGGTTTCAATGGCTTATGAAGATGGTGATAGAATATACTTCAAACCAGGACACAGACACATTTTTTTCTACTATGATAACTGGAGGAATTCTCAAAAAAATATTACAGAAGAATTGGTCTTAAATGCTTTCCAAGTTGATATACTTTTAAGAAATGGGCCAGAAAAGTATGTGACATTGGATTGAGAAGAGTGTTTTGCTTCCATTAGAGTAGTGAATGGAATAAATGTTAACTTCCACCTGCTTTATTTTTTTTTGTAGACATAACATCAAACTACCAGAGCTTCTGCACTGCCTTTGTTAATCTGCCACTGTGAGAAATGCATTGCTTTCACAGATGGGTTGAGCTGGGCTGATCAATGACACAGCCACTGTGCTCTCCTCTCCCCCCTGCCCGCAGTCTGCCTCATGCCACCAACAGCTGCTGCCTGAGACCATCAGAAGTTGGGTTTGAGACATTTTCATTTTTGGCTTAGAAACATGTTTTTTTTGTGAAAGAAAGTACAGCCTTACCAAATTTCAAGCTACAGAAAATAATAAAGGCTCTATACTCCAAGAGTAATAAGAAATATAGGAAAATATTTGATTTAGATAGCTAAAATTAATAATATAAATTTAATACATTTCCTTTCTGTAATGACCATGGCTTTTTAAGTCAGCCCACAGTGTTTGTATGTAGTACATGATTTTGCCCTAGCAGATGCAGCAATATTGTCTCCAGCCTCACTCAGATATCTGTTTCTTGCAAGGCTATGTCTGAAACACAAACGTCCTTTCCTGTCCTGTCCCATCCTGTCATCACCAGTCTCTGAAAAGCAGAAATACTGCAATACATATCTATAATATGTGAATGTCACTTAGCTACACATATGACAGGGAAAAACAGTGGTTCCTTGTGCTGTCAGCGCTCAGTCCGGCTGTCTCAGGGTCTCTGCCTTAGCTCTGGAACAGGGAATGGCCTTACACTGCCTCTGAGTACAAATAGCAAAGTTAAATTGCAACACTCAAGCAAGACACCATGAAACCTAAGCAACTGTTAAAGCATTACTAGCAAATACTTCAAGCCATAAACAATTCAGGATTCATATTTCTCAAATACTTTTGTCCTAATTATTCCCCTTGCAACCTCTCATTTTTACTTGCGTCATCATTATTTTTTCACAAGAGAAAAGTTGATAAAATGATGGTCACAGGCTGCTTTTCTGCTGAGTCTCAGCAGAGTTACTAGGGAATCTGATATAATTGAAGTATCCATCAATACAATAACAGAGTCTGTAGTACAGCTCATTTACAACCAGATCTAAAGCACAAAGACAGCTAAATGACATCTTTTTCTTAATGTAGTAACATTTCAATAATTTAATCAAAGCTTCTGAGGAAAAATGCCCTTCAGAAAGTTCATGTAACTGCACTCCTCTGTCTTTAATCTGAACCTTTATCTCAGAGCTCATATGAAAAACCAAAATCTGGCAACATATTTGCTCTGGCTCTTTGAAAGACTGACTGGCAGCAGTAGAAGTTCCCTATCCAAAGCCTAGTATTTTTGATTTGTCAGAGGCCAGGAAAAGCTAAATGCTTCTGAGGATGTGAAGGTTCACTGGGGTAAAATAAGAAAAGGGAAAAAGACAGCAGGGATCTCTAAAGGGACTGCAATCTGAAAGTGGCGAGTCTGCTCACAAGATTTATTGGCTGTTGACCTCCTTCCACCACTTAGGCTATCACATGATGACAGCCTGGCGGCGATGGAGAGAAGCCACTTTTCTTCCTTGATGCTGACCTAGAGAATTAGGATCGTGAACCAGTCACAGAAGCAAGCCTTATAAAACCATTCATGTCGATTGCATTGCCACCTGCTCCTCTGCTTTTTAGTACATCAAGGGCAGATGTCAATTACTTGAAAGTAAAAACCATTTGAGATCCTGCAGCTGTCTCCAGTCCCCAGGGAACAGATGCAAATAAAATTTTGCCCTGATTTCCTTTCTGTATGAAGTCACATTAAGTAATTTTTTTTTTTTAATTGGGAAATTCACTGTATTGTCACTTCATTTGGATGCTTTAAAAATTACTGAAGATGGAATAGTATAAGAAGTGGATCTGGGAAGGAATGAATCTCTGGATTTCTATACAAGTCTGACAAGAGGTTCACCTTATACTGGGGGGGGAGGAGGGGGCAGGTGTGGGGCAAAACCAGCCCCACCCTGCTTTCCATCCAGCTGGGACCAGATCACAGGCCCTTGAGCAAATAGCATACCCTCATGCCTTTAACCCCTAGAACAATGCATACACAAATTTACATAGAAATGTGATATAAAAAAGATTATTGGAAACACTTTTATTGACTTTTTGCAAGATGTGAGAAGGCAACAGGCTTTTCTGACTTGTTGGCCAAATCCCTACCCAACTCCACATTGTTTTTTTTTTTTTAAATTGTTTGGGAAAGCTCATACGAAAATCAAAGCCCTTAACCAGTACCACCAACTGTTTCTGTTCATGATCACGTTAAGTCCTAAAAACATGATATTAAAAATATGGACTTTAAAATTAAATATTATTTTGAAACAAAAATAAGTATAAATTATTCCTTTAGAAGAAGTCCAAACAAAAGATGTCTTCTCATCTTTTTCTTCCCACACATTTCACTTCCCATTTGGGAAGGGTAAAAACTTTCCCAAATTCACAAAAAATTACAGTGTTCTGAAACTACTGCTTTAGGTGAATTTATTCTTCATTCTTAAATTCACTGGTCTCCAAACTAGACAGAGATTAGGATGCCAGATTACTTTTTTTCAGTTTCTACTTTTATATCTTTCTGTAGTTGTTTTATTCCCAGTAGTGTCACTACAAAGTTACAGAACCATCAAAAACATATACTCTATTTTTCCTTTTTCTTACACATACCACAGTGACAAAAAGGAATTCAATGCAGTGCTTAATTATAATATTATGGAAAAAAAATCCTGTCAGAAATGGTGTTTAAATATAAACATCTGGACTTTTGGCAAGCAAAATTAAACTAGAGAATATTTCTGTATAGTTGTTGAAGTTACAGTGTATAATTAAAGTTTCTAGCCAAAAGAATTTAAATAGCTATGAAGAACATGCAGCCTGTCCTGTCTCACTGAGAAGAGGCTCACCCTTACCATTCAATGGAAATAAGTTCATGGGATAACTTGGTCTTGCAGGAAATAGAAGTGTGGGATGTGAAGCTCTATATTTTTACCTTATATAAAATCAGTCCACTTCTATAATACAACATTAGTACTGGTCAATTGAGCTAAGGTATTGTTAAAGAAAAGAAAATCCAGAAATTACGAAATGTATGCTCTCAGCCTTGCTTCTTTATTTAAAAAATGCAAACAAAGGTTAGGTCATACTTTTTATGGATAATCTTCATTTTTAGCAATTACGCAGTGGAAAATGAATGGGATTTTTCATTCTTTTGGGGGAAGAGAAAAAAAAAAGAATCTTCCTGAGTCCTTTTTTAGACATAAAAATACCATTTAAGTAGACTTTTAAAATACCATCCTTACTGAAAGAGCCTGCTGGACCACATGAGCTGCCAGCAGAAGAGGCTGTTCCCCAACTGGTACTAGACCATGCCTGAGAGATGCTGTGTAACTCTGCAACACAAGGCTGCTGTGGGACCTTGGCTACTCCCTGGGGTGGCCAGGATGCAGGGAATTCGCCCTCAATTTGCCTCCCTTTTCCAGGGATAAGAAACTTGAGATTAATTTCTCCTCACATTTTAAAGTGTTGCTGCTCTTCCACCTACCTCCCTGTGTTCTTCACCACCTTTGGGCAACAGGTACCCTGGGAACAACTCTTGTCTCCCATGAGTACAGGAATGAGAGGGTAAGGAAAAAATCTGTCTGGCATCTTTCACTGTTTCCCAGCCATGAGAAGAGCAAACCCTTCTCTGCCATTCCTCATTCCACACTCTGAGCCCTAGAGTGAGAAAATTAACCATAAGACCAAAGCATCCTCATGGAGGAATTGCAGTGTTGCCCACTCTGGTGGTTTTATTGTAATTTCATACCTTCGAAATAGTTCTCACAGTCACAGCTCCTGGAATCAGGATCTTATGGTAGATCTGCTTTTCAACTTTAACTAAAGTTTTTAACTTTTGTGGTTATGGAGAAATAAGGCTTCTTGTGTGAAGTGAGTCCAAAGTAAGGAACCAGAAGGCAAATAAAAAGAAAACCTTAAAGCATGACTATTATTATTTAATCGTCATATTTCTGAGGGAGGAAAAGAGTGTGACTCATGGGTTTTAAGTGGTTTTAGGGATGGGAACAGTTAAATGGGAGAAGCAGATTATCTTGCTTTTTCTGAATGATGCAGTTATTATTTAAGTGACAGAAATAATTTATCATATTTGGGAGTAGCATGATCCATTCTGGATGTGAACATGTTGTGGCTCCAGAGAAAAAAGAAATATATTTGGAAGAAGGAAATCAAGGAAAGGGCAAATAGGAACAAAGTCTGTACAGTTTATTTTATAAGTTTTGTTTCAAAAAGAGAAAATTCAGCTCTGCACCTTCATTAGGTGTGCACACTATACACTGGTTCATTAGTGACTAAGAGAATGCTGTCTGTCTTGATTATGGAATGTTTCTCTGTCAGAAACAACATTTTTACGCACTTTTGGGTTTTGTCATTTACTACTTAGGTATTTTCCACTGCTAAGATAATTTCCTGCGGAGGAAATGTTATTGTTCTCATTCAAATAGCATTTTTTAGCAACTGTTATTGTTTCCTATCAGTAATTCTGTGTTTTGGGACAGAACCAAATTGTCTGCTTTAAATTCCATCTCTGTTATACTTTCTCTAGAATTGCTTATGAGGTAGCAATTTCCCAGCCCATCATCTGGAAAGATTATAATAAAATCTACATAAGAGTTTGTGCTGCATTTATATCAGATTGCAGGTGATAGCGCTGCTTCTTCTGTTCATTATGATCATCTGGTACCAAGAGTTCTCCTTGCTTGCACAGGCCAGCATTATTCTAGCGATGAATCTGATTCTACAGTGCTAAAGTGTGGACAGCTATAGCTGTAAGCACCATCTTTCTGCCTTATTTTGTCTGGAAAATGTGTCTTATCTCTACCTATGAAAGTCCTACATAACCCACATCCATCTTGAGGAGGACTACCATGATGATGGCACACCCAGAAGCAGATACTACCCCCTCAAATCTAACCCATTTCTTTGAAATTAAATATGCATGAGAAAGAACCATAATGCAGTTCTGGACAACCATGTATGGGCTCCTATGTACGTTCCAGTGTTGTTCTCTGGAGAGAGTGTTGTGTGTCCCTGCTATAAACAAAACCAGTCATGGTATTTAAATACATTTTTATTGTGTTTGTCTGTGTATGTGGGCTTGTAAGCAATTCAATGTTTGCATAAAAAAACAAACATACAAAACAAACAAACAAAACAACAAGCCCTACATATATTTTTATATCACAGGGAAGTGTACAGGGATAAGATTGCAAGATATTAGAGGAGTATTCTAACTGATGCAAATTCCATTCTGGATTCAACAATCATTGATTGTGTTACAGACTCAATCAAGGGTCTGACACCACCATGACACATCCTGTGTCCTATTTTTCCAGTCTGCACTGGCATTTGTCTAGATATTTTTCCACTGAAAGTTGTTGACAATTATGGGCTGTTGCAAAACCAATTATTGTGGGGTGTAAATCATTGCAAGTCAAATGAAGTCAATTTGGACTTGTACAAGTCCTACACAGAAGGGCACTGAAAGAGAAACTTGGAGAAGAGTTCTTTACTGAAGAGCACAATTCAGCCTTATACGGGATATAACTCTTTTAGAGCTTTGTCTAATCAAATGTGTTGAGTTTCCAAATGAAAAAGAATATAATTGGAGGCCTGGGTTGCATAAGTAGAGGAGATCTTCAGTAATTTATGTCATTTTCTTATGTCATTACTCATTGACATAAGAAAAAAATTTCAGGAAGGTGTAAGAGATCACTTCAGACTCTTTACACTGTAGTTGTATATTTTATCTGAGCTGACAATTTCTCTTACCTAGTCAGACAGCATAGCCAGTTGGCCCAATATTGTAAGTGGTAGCACTATATAAGTCAATTCCCTGTCAGTGGGCCCTGAAGGATATTGTAGCAAATAGTATTTTTTTGTTTTGTTTAATCTTCTTCTCAGTTATTTGTGACCTAATTGAGCTCATCACTGAGAAACGAAAACTCAGCTTTTTTCAGCATTTAACGGAGATGCTCTTTTCTCCAGACAGGAATTTCTGCAAGATGCACATCTTTCCAAAGAGATACCCTTGAACTGTCCACCCTGAAGTCATGGCAGAGGACAAAAGCCCAGGAAATTAGATCATGTGTCCACAGAACTTAGCTGGATCTGGAGCCTATCCAGAGCTTTTAGTCAAGCTGGCAGTTCTTTGCCTTGGCCATCATTGCTGAGGCTTCCAGACCAAGCTTATAATTAACTGTCAAAAACTAACAGGAACTAAAATATAATTCAAAGCAAACAATTACTTTAACACATGTCCAGAGTCTTCTTACTGTTTGGAAACTGTGACTCAGGTGAGACTTCTCAAGCCTGTTGCTGAAGAGATTTGGACTATCTTCATTCATACAATCAAATTTAAGTAACCTAAGTCACAACTCCTGAAGAATCACATGAAACAGGTGCCTGAGGCTCTTTCTTTTCATCCCTACCCAGGAGCAGCAGCTAACACCTGCTTGCTGAGGTGGGAAGCCGCTGCTACAACACAGGCATTACCAAACACCTGTGTTTCTCTGGCTTTGGTAATTGTCCACTGATCTCTCCTTGGTTTAAAAAGAAAAACTATATTTTTCTCCCTAGGAAAGTTTCAGACAGTGAAAATCTCTATTATACTGTGTTCTCTAGAGAGAGTAGTTATTTATTGGATACAAGTGCATTTGTTTCCTGAGATATTGTAATCTGAGAAGACATTAGAATGTAATGTTTATCCTTTACAAGATGTTACATAAGATTTACACATTTTAAAATTTACGTTCTAAAAATGTACTGCAAGCACATGTATATTCTTCTCAGTTAAAGAGGCAGCATGCAATACAAATGGGTAAACTCAACCCAAGGTATACCTGCAGTATAACGTAATGAGATTTTCATTTGTTATGACTTGAATGCAACTAAGATCCCAAAAGGTAAAATATGAACTCCTATCAGTAATGTTCCAAAACCAAGGGCCATTCCTATTTTTTAACTTTGAAGAGAATTCCAGACAGAAAAAATATGTACTTTTCCCAATTTACCATCATTACATGCATTTCTCATAGTTTTTTCTTTTCTTTACCCATACATTTTCTTTGGATGTTTAACAGTTCCCTCAGGACAGAACCAATTATTTATGACATACTTTTCCATGTAAAATTTATTTGGAAAAAACGTTCCTATGGAAACGGTTGTTTTCAAACAGGCTTGTATTAAAGGCAGAAATATGATTGCATCTACGATAGAGAATACATCTTTTATTATCAGACATATTCTAATGACTTTGAAAACCAAATAAATTGCCCAGAGGAACAAAATGAGTTCTATTCTGTGATACCATCAAGTGGGTATTCAGCTGCCATCTGCCATTACTGGGAATTAGAGCAGTAACTCAGTTCATTTTACCTAGGCCAAATTTGAAGGTCTCCTGAAATTTCAAAACAAAGCTTTTAAAAATATCAATCAAAGTCCTGCACCAGAATGCTATGAAGGGGGCCTTATGTACAGCAAGGACCTTATGTACAAATAAGACACTGAAGGTTTTTATTTCAGAAGTGTCAAATTTCATATGTATGACATACATACACTGCTCAACTTTGGCACTGTAGCATCTTGACCAATCTAGAAGTAGATTGGTAAGGATGCTACAGGCAATTGATTTCTGTGGCTTCAGGATCAAGCTCTTTTAGTTAGGTTTTGTCTTTGTGGTGTTTTGCTGTTAGGTCTCTCCTCCCTATACCTCCTGCTTATCTTCTGGTCTTTTCAGTCCTCCAGAAAAAATGAAGTACTGAGCGGCTGAAGCATAGCTCACCTGAGCAGGTTTTTAATGAAAACAAAAAATATCATCTGCCTGAAAAAGCAATTTGCCATTAAAAAAGTAATAATTTAATAACCTAATTCATTAATTGCCTTGGTGGTACTATTAGATTTTTAGAACAGTAACACCTAGTAGTATTCTCATCAGCAACATGACCGGGCACGTGGATGGGCATCTTATAAAATGTCCCAGTCCTCCAGCTTGGGCTCTTTCTTTGATCCTGTGCAGAAGTTCATGCTGTTAATACAAAAGCCCCAGCTAGCCACCTTCACATAGGCAGGCTTGTAGCACTTGCTTATCTTCTGAGTTGTCTTTGGGAATTTTTCGGAAAAAATAACTTCTGTGCATCCTGTGGGCTTGAGTGGTCCTTCACTTATTTAAACAATTAACCAAGAGTGCTTTATTTTATAAAAGAAACTAATTCAGCCAGGGGCTGAATAAAACCCAAGGCCACAAAATATAAAGGAAATAAACTGTGAATTCAAGCTGGAGAGTTTTCACAGTTTAAGTTAAGCTGACTGCAAGATTATCAGGAAAAAAACCCTCACTTTGCTATGGTGGAGATCCTGAGTGTATTGTCATGTGTATGTGAGAGGAGAAATGTGTATAAACCCATTTGTCTGGTGAACTACTAGAATGCAACGTTGCCAACAAAAGAATTTAAAAATTGTGAACTTGATCACTCAAAAACACTGACTGCTCATTTTTCTAAGCTGATCTTGTGAGACTGGTTCAAAATGCTCAGGATTCAGAGCCACGATAAAGAATTATTTTCAATCTTCTTTCTATGTAGTAAAAGTTCCATACTAGTACAAACTTGTTAAAGAACTGTTGGTGAAAAAAATGTTCCTGCAGCTGGGGACTCAAGTTATCTGATGGGATATTTGTTAGGTTTGTTAGACAGTCTTGGTTTCTACACAGCCCTAGAGAAAAGCAGCTTCCTTCTTATCCCGAATGGCCCTAAAATCTTTTCAAGAATTGCCTGAGCTCAGGCAAATAATGTGTTAAAATTGGCTTCTCTTTCAGATCTGAAGAGATTTTCCAGTGGCTGAAAAAAAATAAAATTAAAGTATATAATTGTAGACTATGCTATATAAAGTGCAATATCTAAAAATTATTAGTGTTTACTAAAGGAGCTGAAGTAACTTCTGTACCCAAGGGACAATGGAGAAGGTCCTACCCCAGCAGAAACAGTTGGAAACTGTCCACTCTGTAAGACTATGAAAACATTCTCAGCCCGCTTGTATGTGATGTCTTTTTTTGTTCTCGTGTGTTGCTTTTAAAAACAGAATGCTTTGGGCTATGATAGTTGGTGCATTTTCTTAGACTCACCCTTTGTGCAACCTGAACTGGCTCCATCTGGCTCCAACTTGTGGATTAGATTCAGCCATGATGTTTCACTGAGCTGTTGGAGGCAGCATGTCTTCTGTCCCCCAGACCACTTTCCCAAGGTTTATCAGTCCATTCTTGGGAAGAACTTATTTGCTGATTTCAATATGATTATGAAATATGTACTGATTTATGTTTCACCCTCTCGTCCCACAAGAGGCTAAAAGACTTCAATGCAGGAAACAGAAAGGTTTAGTCCCTTATCATGATAATCTTTACCTTTTAACCTCTTACAGATTGCTGATCTCTCATTAAAAAAAACAACAGTAAATACTACTTATTTACTTTACTGGACAAAGATCCATAGCGACCTGCAGGCTCATAACTGAATTAATCTCTCTAATTTATATCCCCGGTGTTGTCAGCTTCTTTGATTTTCATTGGATTTTCTACTCTATAATTTCAAAACCTGGTCCACTATGTTCCTAGGAGAATCTTTACTTTCATCCTTTTGTGGCAACACTGATAAACAAAACAGCCCAGGACCCAGAAGGCAGATGCATTTTCATAATTAATGATATAAATTCTCACATTAATGGTCATTGGGAAAGTAATAATTTTTAATGTTTAATGTGATGAGAACTTCCTGAGTCAGACTACAAGTTACATGAAAACTGGAAGAAAGAGCATATTTAAATATGTATACATTGCATAGAACATAGAAGGCATTTTTATATGTCTTCCAGGTGTGATTGTTAGCACAGAAATGAAGAGTGTGAGCAAAACCAGGGCTCTGAAATTTGCTGATGACAGGGGATTTTCAGAAAAGCCAATAACTCTGCTTTTTTTGTGTTGCTTGATGTGATGTGTATTGGGTTTTTTTCCAAGTCAGTGGAGGGCATTTTTGAAAATTCGCTCTTACCTCAGGAAGTTTCCCTTGCTGAGAAGAAGTTCTGGAATGGGTAGATTTCATCTCTCCTGCTTTTACTTTTTGTTAATATATTTCTGTGTTCACTGAAGAAGGGATGTGTATATAAGTATCCCAGGTTAATATGAAGGTCATTGTGTTTTTGAAACATTCTCAATCTCTGTCTACATAATGAGTCTTTAAACTTGTGCTTGAGGAAAGGTCAACAGCCGCTATTCATTCTTCTTTTTCTGGGATAAAAAATAATTAAGATTGGTTCAGACGCTTCAGTCCAAAAAGGAGTTCATGATTGTAAGAGAAATATATTTCTGTCCAGTCTAACATGAGAAACATAGTACATTTTGGATGAAAAATCCATGAGTCTCTTCTCCAACTTCCCAAGGACTAACATCACCTGATTCTGCAGCCAGCTTGTTGGCTTCTGTCTGTGTGCTTCTACAACCCCACATGGCCCCCCAAGAAACAGATGGCATGTCAAATCTGAGGTTAAAAATTCCCCTGAGCAGACAGGGGCCAAAATTTTTAATATCTCAGTGCTGAATACTTCAGTGTCTAATCCTCCTTGCAAACCTTGTATTTCTGTAGGTACTGTAATGAACCTAAAGGAGTTGCTACACCTACTTGTCTGATGAAATAAAAGTTTTAGTAAAACAGAAGCTGATCCAATGCATCATTAAAACTCAGAAATCTGAAAAGAGTAGACTTGCCTTTCTCTCCTTGTTCAGGAGAATTAGGAGAGAAGTTAATATTGATGCTTCTATTATCATATTTCAAAGCCTAAGTATTTGACAAGGGAAAAAGGGTTTTTTAATACACACATACACACAAAAGGAAAATTACTCAGAGAAGGAAACAAATATGATAATTATACTTAGAGTATTATTAATTAGTTTTAAAACACATTATAAATGTAGTATTCATTTGCTTGTTCCGTCTTAATCAGCTATAAAAAGCCACAAAAGTGGTGACCGCTGCTTCATTTCATTCCTAGATGAAGCTTAAATTGCAAAGCTTCATTTCCAAAGGGGATATGTCCTTTAGAGGCTTGTCTGCTATAACAAGATAGCAATACATCAGAACATCTTTGTGCCATCATTAATGAGTGAAAACCCCAGGTCCATTTAGCAAAGGCATTTGTGAGGAAAAATAGACTCCATGGCTACTTGCAACCTCTGCTTAAAAATTTAGAGAGATTATAAAATCTTAGAATCTTAGAGTATGTTTAGCTGGAAGGCACCCACAAGGATCATAGAGCCCAGCTCCTGACCCTGCATGGGACACCCCAAGGATCACACCATGTCCCTGAGAGCATTGTCCAAATGCTTCTTGAACTATGTCAGGCTTGGTGCTGTGACCACTGCCCTGGGGAGCTTGTTCAGTGCCCAACCACCCTCTGAGTGAAGGACCTTTTCCTCATATCCAATCTAAACCTCCCCTCACTCAGCCTAATGTTGTTTCCTCAAGTCCTGTCACTGGACACATGAGTGAAGAGATTGGTTGTTATATTTCAGTTCACTCTGAAACTTCAGGACAAGAGGAAACTTTATTCAGTTTCTGTACAATTTCTGTGCTCATTTCTGTACAATTACACTTCTTGTGCCTTTTCATCCAGTAAATTCCATTTATTTGTCTCAAGTTTTCAAGTATTTATGTTTTCCCACAAGAAATGATCTGGAACTGTTTGACTTACAGCTAGTCCAGGGCTGGGTACTAGTTGTATATGGTGCACAATACAGAGCCTTCTCCCAGCAAATTTGGGCTGATTATTGCCAGCATGAATTTGTGGTACATATGCTTGGCATCTACCTTGACTGCCAATCAGATTTTTAAGGCAGTCAAACACTTTATTATGATCTCTGTGGAGAATTATTTCTCTTCCTGTCTCCCCATCATTGTTTCCTATTCACCACTAGAAATAGGGTCGGATGGAGTCCAGCTTCTTTCCTGCTAATAGATGAGAGGAAAATTTTTGGGAAAGGGAAATAAAACCAACAGGAATTTTATGGAACCGTTCCACACCAGATCTGGTTGAGTGCACAACAAAACTCATCTACTAAAATAAGTATGTGCCAACTAATAGCCAAATGGAAAGTTATTTTATTTGAATAAAACTGGTTTGAAAGAACAAGAAAAGAAAGACTAATTTGGAGGCCAAAAGGATGGGCTTCTTGTCATCTTTGCTGCAAGGACAACACGAATACACCCAGCTCAGATCCTCGCCACTCCCAGACACTGGCAACTAATACCTGTGGGGGCTGGGTAATCGGGAAGGGAAAGAAGAAAGCATGAGTGCAACCACACAAAATACAAAGAACCTTGCATAAAGATGGGGCAAGTACCTGGAAGAGGATTCCCTTGCAAAAAAAAGGAAGAAGGGTGTCAGACAGGGGGGATTTGTTGGTGGTACTTTGGATGGGATTTTTGTCAAAGTTAGAGAAAATTAATTTGGCTTAAAACCCATAATGGGATGTGGACTATGTGAAAGCAAAGTACTCTTAAAGTTGGTCAGACAAAAATGCAACAAAACATGTATGTTCTACTTAACAGCAGTTAACGCCTGTAGGAAAAACTGACTGGAAGATACTCAAGTCTCCCTGATTTTCTCTCAATGATTTTTCCAATAGGACTTAAAAAATGCTAAAGTCCCTATTAATTGGCACTGATAGGCCCTACAACACTGTTTATACAGTGAGGTTTGCTGGGTTTTTTTCCCCAGGAAATCACTAGTTAATAAAACTATGCTAACCTTTCTATTAATTTTTGATATTGAAGCAAGCATTATGACCTGGAGAAGTCTAAGGTGTACAATTAAGAGAGCAAGTGAATCATAAATACAAACAACCCTAAAAGCATGTTTAAATCTTGAATGGAAACATAAAGTCAGTTTTGGTTAACCATTTGGATAAAATTAGCCAGAATCTAGAACAACAGAAGCCTCTTTTTTAAGACATGCTATTTGAAAGAGAATTAAGAGGAAAACTTTCTTGCAATGCAAGCACAAAAGTTTTGGACTAAATCAAAGAATGAGAATATGAAACTCAGAAGTCTATACTTGTTATCCGGCCTAACAGAAATGCAAAACTTGTGCACAGCAGACAAGTAAATGAGAGACAAAATTCTGACTGTAGTTACTGTTCTGGCATAGAATTTCAGTAATCATACTTGGGCTATCTGGTGATACATTTTTAAAATAATTGCTTTCTTAGTCAATTAAGGGTGTTATTTTGAAATAGGTTAAAAAACCACTTCTTTAACCTGGAACCATCTTTTTTTAAAATGGCAATTTAGTGCTTTAGAAAATGAATATTTATTGCAGATTTTTTAAACAAAATATTTTAATAAAATAGGAGCTCGATTCAATCTATATACACATTTTAAGTGCATGAGCCAAAGCTATTATACTAATAAATTTCGAAACGATAAAGCGTATACAGAAGTCCATTTACATTTCATTGTCAGAGCAGGAAATCCACTTCCAAAAAAGAGAAAAAATCATGATTTTATATATAAATAATTCCCCTTACAGAAACCTACATAGGATACTATTTTTATCATCTGTCTCGGTTCAGTTCTGTTTATAAGGAAATAGTATTCAAAGATCTTCTGAGAAGATTAGCCTTCTCATTTAATGAACATCAGTAAGGTCTAGGAAGAAGGCAGCTTCAGCAAGATGGTTTGGAGTTATGGTCAGATTCCCATGATGTGGTGTAGTAAGAAGAGAACTTGGGCTTTCTCATCTGTGCTGCATGTTTGGTATTTGCCCTGGAAGCGGAGGAAAGGTGTTTTGGGGTAGCAAAAAATGAGAGCTGCCAAAATTTTTATCTGGTGCACTTTAGGTGTATGCTCAGCTGTGGATGTTTGAGAAAAAGGGCTGTCTCCTGTGCGGTGGGTTGACCTTGGCTGGACACCAGATGCCCACCAAGCTGCTCTATTAGTCCCCTTTCTCAGCTGGACAGGGAGAGAAAATCAAATGGAGAACTTGTAGGTTGAGATAAGGCAGTTTACTGAAGCAAGATCAAAAGGTTTCACGCACACAAGCAAAGGAAAAATACCAAAGATTTTATTGTCTACTTCCCATCAGCAGGTTAATGTCTGGCCACTTTGCAGGAAACAGGTCTTCAATACATATAGTGGAAGGCAAACATTCTAACTAATGAATGGTCCCCCTTCCTCCTCCTTTCCTTAGCTTTTATATCCAAGCAGAAGTCATAGGGTATAAAATACTCCTTTGGTGAGTTCAGGTCAGCTGTCCTAAATGTGTCCCCTCTCAGGATCTAACCTACTCCCAGCTCCTTTATGGGGCTGGAATGTTGGAGAGACATTTCTAGTGCTGTGCTAGCACTGCTCAGCAGTAGCCAAAACACTGGAGGATTACCAACATCTTTGTAGCTGCCACTGCAAAGCACGGCACTGTGGGGGCTGCTGAGGGCAAAATGATCTTGATCTCAGCCAAACCCAATACCTCTAGATAAAGAAAAATCAGATTTAGGAGCATTCTGGTTCCTCTTCTGACCAAAATGAGCAAAGTCATCCAGATAAATCAAGGCAGAGTATTCTGAGATCCTACCAGAAACCCAAAATCTGCACAGTGGTACAACTTGAAAATATCAATATAAATCCTCCATATTTTCAGGAGAGAACTTTCTTACATGGTGCTGGTTCTGGGATTAATGTTGCTCATGCACCACTGTGCACTTCCAGCATTTTAACAAGCAAATGTACCCCAGCCTGTAGGGGGGTAGCAGCACACTTGTTACACACACATGCTTATGTCTTTCCACTCTCTCTGCTCCTTCTTAGGTTTTACAAGGTCCTTGTTCCTTGAAACTGATACAGACGACAGCAAAAATTCCTTGCAGAAATGATGTTGCACATCTTTCAGAAGCCTTTGCCTTGGGGTTTCCACAGAGGTCTCTTCTGTTGTCATGCTTTGAGCCATTTAGTGGAAATTTATTACAAAGCCATACATGCCACCAGTGAAATATGTGGTATGTTGTTTCCCCTTCTCTCTTAAATGGGAGTGAAAAAGAAAATATTGAACACTGAATCTTAGCCTTGAAAAGGCTGGAGTGATTTTGGCCAGGAGGAAAAAGAAGCTTGAAGAACTAATCATGCCTACTCTCCTGTTCTCCTCCTTTCAAACTTCTCTTGGCTCTCTGGTAAAGAGATACAAAATCCTGCAAGGCGAAAAGAGAAGGCTCCTTCAAGGTTCAGGTCTTGGCCAAGCAAGTGAACATACAGGGTTTCTGAAAGCAGCTGCCAGACTCCTTCTCAAGCTTAGTCATTGAGAGCAAGTTAGGTGCAGGAGTGAGCCGCAGATGATGTCACTTCTCCACTGCAGCAAGGGCCATGCTCACAAAGGGAAAATACACAATATTTACAATGGCCAGAGCATAATCCCATCTTGGTTTTATTTAAAATTAATTTTAAATATAGAATGGTTCTGATTTTTAAGTTTAGAATTGTTATTTTCCCATTCTAGCTTGTTTTTTTATCAGGCAATATTTTTCTATTTAATCTAGATTTTTAAAATGAAAAATACTTCTATAATGAATTTAGGCCCAGGGAATTCTTGAAGAATTGGACAGATTACCTTTGTGATATGTCTGTCACGACAAGATATACTACAGATAACTCTCATCAATAGGTCAGATATTTTTATATGAAATATGGAAATGTCATAATGTGGGTTTAATAATAAGCATTATATTTTTTCATTTAATTTAAAAGAAAGAAACAAAACAATTATCTTTTAACTGCCTTAATGAAATGGATCTGATACCCATCTAACCCTGGAGATTTGCCTTTCCTGGAATCCAAAATAAATAGGGACCAGCAGCAGAATTTTTAAAAAAGCAATTCAACACAACCCCAAACCTTTAATTTGCAAGTAATGTCATTGATATGAGCTCTGTTTATCTGGGAGTAATATATAAGACTGAAAAAAAGTGTTTAATGGCTGACTTAATTTCAGTTAGCTTGGTCAGTGTTCCTTTGGGCACACTTTGTAAACCAATGGGGTATTATTCTGTCAGGTTTATTGCTATTTCCCCCATAAAATCTTAAACTCATGCTTTTCATTAAGAACATTGTTATCTCCTATTTAATTCTCCTCCTAGAGTAACAGGATGAGAACCTCTTCTTACAGGTTCTGCTTGCTTTCATTTTTATGTAACTTTTGAAATGAAGTGTTGTCTGCATTTTCTGTAGGAAAACAAGAGTAGGAACCTCCACAGAATCTACTGGGTTTAATCTGAGATCCTGGGTGGAGCTTGGACTGGTGAAAGAAGTATATAGGGACAATAAGTAAAGAGTTATAGATTTGTAGTTTTGTAAGTTAAAAGCATAAGGTGCTTTAAGTAAGTAAGAAATCATATTAAGACAGTTAAGAGTTTAAAAAACAGAAATAGCAGTGTGATTTTGTAGAATAAGTTGAAAGTTAATAAAAAATACATAAAAACATGTAAGTTAAGACATTGGTTAAAATATACTGCATTGCAGTAGAATAAACAAGATAGATCAATAAGTTAAAACAATACATGTGTCAATTTTGTATTTGTCCAGAAAGTTATATCTGTCATGGAAGAAAGGCATCTGGTGACTCTTCTTTCTGTAATGGACGCTCTATTGGTAACGAAGTTTCACAACCTGATGAGACTGATGTGCTTATCTGAATAATAAAACTCAGAGAGAAGAAAACTCCATCTCTCAACTACTTAATGCAGCACCCCTACAGACAGAAAAAACAACAGTTGTCAATTCTTCTAAAATGCCTGTGCCTTCAATCTATTCTCCTGTGTGTCTGGAAAATCTACCCCAATTTTTAATTCCTGGTTTTGCATCTTTTGACTGTTTATTTCATGTTATTTCATCACTTTAAATTGGAGTCCAGAAATTCAGTTAATGTCTCAGGATATTTTGAATTATTGCTTTTGCCAAAGGTAACTGGATTTTGGTTGACAACATCATTCTCTTGTAAATCATCTATGTCAGTCATGTGCAGAAACCATAGTTTTGATTTCTGTTTCATTTTTGGAAACATTATGAAAAGAAAAACTCATCCCTCCTGTTTTTACTTCATCTGTTGTAACCGAATAGGAATAGATGGTTCACCTATTAGATTTTCTTTACATTTAAGTTAGTTCTTATACTGGATGAGCTTTTCAATTGATCAGTCTTATTCTGGAATAGAAAACACAATTTTTTATACGATATCATTCTGCCCACAAGGAAAACAGCACAAGCAAAGGAGAAGCCAGGGAATTATGCATATAAATAAGTTTAATTTTAATGCCTGCCAAAAGTTCTGGAATAAATAATCAAACTGACCATTTAGAAACACTGCAAAGAAGAATTGGGAAATGGATAAAAGACAACATAGATTAGTGCTCAAACCATATTTAACAGATCTAATTTCAACTTAAAGCAGAGTAGGAGGGCTCACGGACAGGAAAACAGCATGTGATGTTCCTGTAAGCAAATAAGAAAATGTGTTCGACATGAATATTTGGGTAGGATCAGCTCAAGTGCTTCTTCTATCACCTGGTTTTTATTATCTGTATTAACGATAGTAAACGTTTAACAAACTCAACCTTTCATGTAGTTCCATGCTCAATATCTCTTAATTTCATCAATGATTCATTGATAATTGCTTCTTGGGTGCATTTTTAAGAACTTTTCTGGATTAAAAAAAAATAGCATTCCAAATTATGTTGATAACTTGGCTTGAAAAAACCTATATACTACTAAATATGGTCAAGAGGGGGATGCCTCACCTGAAAAAGAAAAATATGCCAAGCAAAAAACAGATCAGGGATTAACTGGTGAGGTGTCAGCTCTTCAGGAAAAGATCTAAGGGGCCGAATAGGAAGCTAAATAGGAATCAATACTTTTATACTCATGAGAAAGGCACAAAATCTACTTGAATGTATAAATAGGAATGTAATATAAAATAAAAATGGTAATAATTCTTCTCTACTCAGACTCGTTAAGACTTCAGCTAGAGTGCTGCAGATAATTTTTGGTGCTGCAGCTTGAGAAGGATTTATACCAATTAAATGAAGAAGGCAACAAGAATGGTTAATAGTTCAGGAATTACGATATGGAAGGAGAACTTGAGATTATATTTTTTACACATTTTAGGAGTAATTACAAGGTCTTATTTCTGAGAGCTAATTTGCCAGGTTCAGGTGTAGAGTCTGTCCAGTGGCACAGGAACAGAAAAAAAAAGTAAAATTAACACTTCTCCAACCTTAAGTATCCAATAAACTTAACAATTCTTACCCCAACATCACAGTGTCAAGGACCCTATGGCTCAATTACTGACAATACACATATTAATGTACTAAATATGGACAGGACATAGGCTCAGGTATTGATATGTGACTGTTGATTCTGCATCCAATAGATATGAGCCCTGGCACAGTTTTGGTCATGCCAAGGAATTGTCCAGGGCACAAGCCTGACCCAGGCATTTCTTCCAGCCAGTTGAATATAAAAGGACACCTTGTCCTTGTGGCTGTGGCAGGAAAGGATAAAGAGCTCAGCTGCAGGAGCACAGCTGTGTTCTGTCTTTTTCTTCAGGGCAGAAGAACAGACCACACCCTGTTAAATATGTCAGCATAGGCAGCAGCATGATGTCTTCCTAGATATCCAAGCAATTTTCAGGTCTCCTACACAGTGGTTCATTCAGATCAGTCATAGAGCTGCTCTTGACTATCTTGGACTTCTTCCACTGGTTCCAACTAAGTTTTCCCAAATTATCCTCAAATTATCCTTATTGTCCTCAAAAAAACTGTTTTCAAACTCCCAGATTTCCAAATCTAACTGTTTAGAATCTGAATAACTGAACAACTGCTCCCATTTCTCCTGGTTTGTCTGTAACTGAGCATGCAGGAATTCCTCTACTAAAAAAAAATTGCCAAACAGTGCTGGAGCAAAAAGCCAAGGTTAGGCAGTCACCAGCGATATTACAGAACCCTCAGCCCCCTGTCCCAGTATGGGAGAAACAAAGAGGCAGCAATCTGGAGCGAACATGGGAAAAATGGTGGGAGGGAGGGGTGGGGACAGCTAGAACTGGGAGGAGGAAGCATGTGAGGGCTGCAGCTATGGTCAGTGCCATACACAGCTGTCAGCAGCCAGCAGCAGCCCCGCCACTGACAGAGGTGCAGTCAGACAGTGCTGCTGTCTCTGATGGAGGCGAGTGGCTGAGGCAATAAACATGCTGACCTCCTGGTCTGCCTGTAACAAACACCAGCGAACTGCTCACTCTAGCTGTGGGCGGGTCAGGCTGCTCTCTCAAGCAGTGCTCGCTGGAAATCAACTCCTAATGAGCAGTGTAGGTGGAAGATCAAAGAAAACATCCTATCAATACTGGCAGAATATCACAAAGTCTTATTTCACCTTCATCATAAACTCAGCTGGCTGAGTGCGAATCCTCACGTATTCTGTCTTTTTACCATAAGAGTAGCAAATAATTTTTTCAGAATTCCCCCAAGTAGAGCATTTCCTCTAGTTGCCATGGGAAAAATAATAAATATCTAGTAATGCATGCATTTTAATTAGTTGACAAGAAAGTGTTTTTTTTTTTCCTAGGAAGCTGGACTGTTTGCAAACTGAAAACTCAAATGCTGCCGGTTGGGCATATGTAAAAAAATTATTTATCAAGCAGCTTTTGTTATTTTGGTTTGAAATGGGAACTTGAAAAAAAAAACAGAAACAAGCCCCCAAAAAAACATCAACAACAACATAACCTGAACCAAACAAGATTCAGTGGTTTCTACTTCAGAACTGCAAAGTTACAATATTCTTCAATTATATGCGCAAGGTCTCCAGAACTTTTTTAAACCTTTTAATAGAGGTTTTAAGTCTCCCACAGACAGAAACCTTTCTCTGTTACAGAAACAATATTTCCTAGGTGACATGTGAAGTGTCTCATCACCTGTGCAGCCAGCAGCTGGGGCAAGATTAATTAGTGAAGCTGAGAAGGTTGTTGTGCCTGAGCCTGCAACACAAAGAGAAAAAAATATCCTTGCCCTTAGAGCAAACTTCAAGAGGAACATAAATAACTTCTTTTGCTTTTATGACTATGAGTGAGTTTCACTCACCTATTCAAAGTTGATATATATTTTAGATATAGAGGAACAGCTGAACAGAAGTGATAGTCAACAACATAAAAGTTAGAGATGAGCCATAATATTTTTTTCAGGACAGTTCTAAGGTTTACTAACAAAAATTTAGAGTTACTTATGTCAGAAAACTTCAATTCTTGTGGGACTTATCTATGACTGTCTATCAGCTTCATAAATAATTTTTGAGCTGAGTTTTAACTCATTTCTTGTCAAGTCAGGATGGAATTTCATCTCACATTAAAGGGACAGTTAATTCAACAAAGGTGAAGAACTCAGTCTTCTTCAAAACATATATAGATCTAGCTCATTGGGATATATGACTATTAAATGCTAAAAATAGTCTAAGAACTTTCTTATTTACATGGTTGTTTAACATTATTTTATACATAATATATATATGTATATATGTGTGTGTATATACATATATATATACACAAAACATATCTCAAAATCATAATGTCCATACCCCGATGCAGGACACTCAGTTACTGGTGTAATCTCAACTGTGGGCTCTGTTAATAATCTTGTTGAATTTAGTAGCTATTAAATCAAGTCCCCATTGTCTCTGTGAGAAAATCTACAACTTCCTCATAAAACCAGGGCAATGCTAGTATAAGGGATGGTGGATGAAAGATTTCTGTATATTACCACATCATTGTCTATGAAAGTGTTATGACAAAAAAAAAAATCAATTCACAAAACAATTTGCAGTGCAAATCTCACTTCTGCAGCATGCCTGCTGAATTATCTATTACAACTTAGCTCATTTTAAAATTGGTGAAGTCTGCAGAATGTAACATTCCCTCTAGACCAGGAGTTCTACACATATGGTCTTGTAGGGAATAAAAAAGTAATTACTGAAGATCACCCTTTCCCAGACAAGTGCTGTGGACTGTTCAACCACTCATTTACAATTTAATCATAGGGCCCTCATTGAAATCGGTTTGTAGGTGTTAACTCAGGCTAACAAAATGGTTATTTAAATTCATTACATTTGAAAAAACAGAAAACATAATTTCAATTTTGTGGTAGAATTGAGGCTGTCATTTTAATACGGAAAAGCAGAAACAATGGAATCAGATTGTGTGATGGTTATGTTGGAGGGGTTTTTAATTTTCACAGATGTATTGACTGCTTCCTGATCCAATATAATTTCTACTGTTTTCTTAAGATGCTGACTAAGTTGAGTCATAGTTGATAAATAGTAGTTTACTATTTCGCCAGCTTTTTGAAGCCATTTGAAACTTTCCAGAGATTAAAAAAAAAATCTTTTTATGTTTATTTGAGAAGTACTTTTAAAGGTTTAAGCATTTTATAGAGAATACAACAGGATGAAATATCATACTTCTCAAAAAGGATAGTTTTTTTAGTGTATAAGTATACATAATTATATATATTTGTTTTGGAAACAGTTCGTAAGGGCAACCAAGCTGTAAGATTTTTTTTTTAATAATGAAGTGTGTGCTACATGTCAACAAGATATGTTGGGGGTTTTTCTAATCCCATTCAGTGGCTCTTTCTTTATTACTCTGTCTAATGAAAGACTCAGTTCATGTTCAAAGAATCAGATTTTCTTTCGGTGTAAGAAGATTGGTAGTAGCTGAGCACTGATCATTTTAACCATCTCAGACTCTGCTTCCTGTTGTGGTCTTTTCCACCCTTTTCTATCAGTTTCAAACAGCATTACTAAAAGGCACTGAGGTCCAAATTTGCAAAGTTATTTTAGTGCCTATCCTTTCTCGCTGGTAATATTAACTTGAGTAAAACATTATATGCCTTAACACCTTAAACAAGGAGCTCCTAGATGATCCTCCTGTCATTTCTCAGTCTAGGAGCATACACATGCCAATACCTTAAGCTTGCTTTGCCTGGGCTATAATACCTGTTCTTAGAGGTTCCCTGAAGTGCTGTGTCCTACACTGACAGACTGACCACAGTTCTGCCGAATTCAGTGAGGATCATCTCAGGTATAAGACGGAGCTAAGAACAGTTCCCTCTCAGATCACATTTCAAATTTAAAAATCAGGTTCATGATATATTGAAGCTGTTATTTTTCATAAAAGTCCAATACCTCAAATTCTCAACTTTCAGGTAAACTGGTATATTAGGAAAACATAAAAAACCTCAGGTAATCAAAATCATAAAATTATTATCTTGATGTTTATTATAACTCACCTACAGAGAGAAGTTAAATGTATCATGTGTACTGCTAAGAAAAATTTACTGTCAAAATGGTATTTGTCAAAATATGTCTTGTACCTCACAGTGATTTCAGATTCATATATTGCATTGAAATATGTGCTGCAAATCTGAAAAAAAGTGTTGCATGAAGTATGATGCAATATATCCCTTCTAAAATTTGTTGTTGGTCTGAGAAGCTGCCATACCAGTTGATACCTGATAAAAGAAAGCAATGATGGGCCTGTGGCTGTAGTGTTTTCCTACTCAGTCACTGAAAGCATGCTGAAGCTTTTAGCCTGTTTCTTGGAGTCCATCCAAACTGTCTGCACCTATATAGCTTGCAGCAAGGCAAAGTGCTGTGGAGTCAAGCTTGCACTTTGTGAACAAAAGGCAGTCTGAAATTTATTGATTTCTGGTGTTTGCAGATGACACCATTAGGTATTTTTCATGAAGTAGTTGAAGGGCATTGAATGGGCAAAAAAACTTTTTGTGAAAGCTGTTTGCAATACTCTGGTGCAATTCAGCTGTGCAGGGTGTCCTGGCAGCCACCAGCTGAAAACCCAGTGGAATCACTGGAAATCGTCTGCTGGCCAAAGTTTGGATCATCTCTTAAAAAGCAACATCACATTAATCAAATTGCTTTCTATGAAAAATGTGAGTTACTGAAGATACATGAAATTTTTCCAGTGTTTTTAAAGGATTTCTGGTTGTCTCTGATGCTGTTTAACTATTGCTCTATAAATTCTTGCAATGTAGCAGGCTAAGGATGATGAACGAGGCTTTGATATGAGCTACTCGGTGACAGATGGTAAAATATCACTCCTCCAGTGTTTGGGAAACAAATTTAAAAGATAGGTAATAGAATGCTCTTCTCACAAGTTCTCTTTAGATTGTAGGCAATGAGAACAACTTATATCCATGTTTCGTTTTTTTTACTTCTTAAAATAAAAAAAGAATTGAAGTCCTGTTACGTAGAGTAAAACTGATTTATCCTGTTTATCTCAAGAACTAAAATTTTTCTTTATTTATCAATAAATTTAAAGTTATATGAAAATGTGTAAGTGCTACAAGTTGTATTCATGTCATGTTCATGGTGATATCATGTAAACTGGGAAAAGCCCAGATTTTTTTTTCTGGAATAAACTTATCTACTCAGAATGACATCAGCCAATTTCTTTATTCACACTACTTCATATTAAAGGTGAAGGACCATAAGTGTCTTCTATCGAGTACTTGAATCTTAAGTGGTAGAGAGATGATACAATTTACCTTTATGCAAGGAATTCTTTTTCTCTTCCTTTTTCTTCTTCTTTAAAGTTAGATGCGTAATATGTAATTAGAAACATGTTGATATATTAGGGTACCATCAGATGATGCAAAAATATGCATTACTCAGAGATGAATTTTGTAGTCACTCCATTTGTTTTTACTGATTACAGTTTGCTGTTATACACTCTCCATAATAGACTCTATTCAACTCAGGAGCTTGATTTTCTCCCTCAGCAGTCTATATCCTAAACACCTCTCCCCATATCTTTTGTCACCTGTAATTTCAAGAACCCCATTTTTTTTCTTCATAACCACTAAATCATCCTTTCCATAGACAGTACATGTATATGGTGTATCATATATGTGTGGCAAGCAAAGAGCTTCTTAGGTCTGATGCACACAAGAAAACTAGGAAAGGGTTAATTAGGGAATTATACATTTCCGTTATTTCAAGGAGGCTAATATAATAATTTTGTGTCTCTACTTTGATAAAATAAGGCATTTAACAACCACCTAAAAATTTAGCATTAAATTAGAATGATTAGTGTGTATCCTTATTTGTGCTCTTCTTCATTGAAACCTTTTAGTTATCTGCCTAATTTTATTTTTAATCAGTCTGCTTAGGGATACTGGGCAACAGTTCTGGTTAAGCAGGTTTGTCCCCTGCTTAGCCAATTCAGTGCAATTTAGCAATCTCCTGATTCAAGCTAAGAAAGTTTTTAATCAAAACTTAAACTGGGGCAAGTGACTACATAAAGAATGACTGAAAAAACTGAACTGAAAATAAAATATCCTCCCAAATCACAGCTGTGGTGGAGAGCCTCTGAAAATGTAACGCCTCAACTGTGGCAGAGGTGGTTGTACAAGAGCATCTACAGAGATGTGTGTTATCTCTTTAAAAGCAGTAGGAAGAAACCAGGCAGTGGGAGCCCTGGGGAAGGCATGGTAGTAAATTATATAAAATAAGAGAGACTTCTGGGCAAATAATAGGTTTCTGTATTTCAACACTCATCTTTGAGAGTGCTGGGAGGAATTCTTTACAGTGGATGCTCTTGTCCTTAAATTTCAGTGTCTTGTTTGAGCAGAGTCCTTAGCATCTGTCCAGGCATTATTTTCAGTTATTGGTCTGTGGATATAAAGTCGAAAGGTTTGCTCTAAAAAATATGTTAAAACTGCTTCTTTCTAAATCAGAGGCTTCCTGATGCTGGTACCTGTATCTGAAAACAGCAACTTTGAGACACCACACCACTGCTGACTCAGTTTCTACATCTAACTTTCCTGTGATCTGGATTTTAAGGTGGAAGTCTTTCTGGTTTCCCAGAGCGAAAACAACATGCATCTTCCCCATATTGCACCCAGAGGCAAACTTGTTTATGCTGCTGGGATACAACTGCAGGACCACCACAGTACTTAGCTGAGAAATGACAGAGGGATGGTGCTGGTTTCTGTGTGTTTTTAAACAGGTAACAAAGAGGAGTGTATGTTTTATAACATTAATTTTTTTTTTTTAAGAGTAAAAATTTGGTTTTTAGTTCAACCTTTTATTAAGGAATCCATCATGGATGCAAATGTGTCTGAATGAATTTCTTACCCCAGTGTGATGCTTGTTCCCACAATAAATGGAATGAAAATAGTGCTGAAGCCAGTGGAATGCACAGGTGCCAGGGGGGAGGGCAGACCTCATGGTGCGATGGTTCTCAGCAGGATCAGGGGTCAGACTTCCTTGCCAAGCCCTGAGTGCTGGTACAGTACAATTGCCAATCTGCTGAGGGATTTTTGACTCCTAATCTACAGCATGGGTCCTATGGTTATGGATCCCTTTGTCCGCATTTCTTCCTAATGGCCAGAAGCAACAGGAAAACAACCAACGCAGAAAAAATTTTGTGTTGTCTGTTGTATCCCATCCCTGGAGAGCGCAATTTAATGCTATAAAATCAGTCTACATGTGCTGAATCATTTAAAACTGTGGGTGAGAAAGGGGATGAAAAATTTGTCTTGGATTAAAATGTGCATAGAATCACAGGTGAGGGACTCTCAAATCTTCCGGAACTTTGCCATCCAGAGATTGTTATTTTTCTTTGCATGACATTGCATCTCAGTACAACTTAGCCCAAAAAGCCTTTGAAATCACTGTCCTGGATGTGCTTCAGTCTCTTGATCCTAAATATATTGTTTGTGACAAACAGCTTCTAAATCCAGTAGTTCATTAAGTAATTAATGGAACCTAAAACTTGTGCCATAAATTATTTTCTTGTCCGTACTCATTCCCATTTGTCTAAATTCCTTCTTACCAGTTGTGTTGATAAATGCCTCTCCGTTTAATCCACTTTTGTGTTTCAGGTACCTCATCTTCACAGAAAATGCTGTGTTTTCCTTCTAACCTTCAAGGGAGTGTACACCTCTTGATTAGCTGCTGCTGTTTTCTTTTCGTGTGAACTTTCATACTGATCCATTCTGCCAATGTCTCAAGCTTTGAATGCCTCCTTGGCCCCTGAATTCTGCCTTCAGACCTCTTTCATGCCAAAACTTTATGCATATTCATTGCACTGGATTTTTGTAAGACTCCAAAACCCTCCTTCAAATTCTGCCTTCCTACTAACAAAATCTGTGTCAAGAGTGTATTCCCTGTATCTGCAAACTACAGCTAGCTTTGCCAGATTCAGAAAATGTATACACATACATCATAACCCTCTAAATATATGAATGCTTTCCTGTTATCTTTGTCTTTTATTGTTCCTTAATGTTTATTGAGCAAACCAAGACAGGGGGCCTACATCCTCAGAAGCTATGTCTGACTCATCCTCCATGGCAAAAGGTTCTTTCTATTGTTTCCCTAAATCTATTTTTGAATAATATGAATTTGCTATCTTTTGGGAACACAAGCATATATGAATATATTTCTTCATCTACCCCCATCTTAATTGTATTTTAAAGAACTGAGCAATTATGCTTATCTATGTTATTAAAGACCTTAAAACAAACACAATTATTGGTGTTTTGTTGGCTTTGTGTGGTTTTGTCCCCTCCTCAGGGGAAAGAAATTCAGACCTGTGAAATCTGAAAATAAGTTAGGAAATTAATTCCTAATTACAATCTTGGCTGCAAAAGCATTTTAGTCCACCCTGTTAAAACTTTAAAGGAAGTAAAAGAAATGTATCTGCAAGCTGAAGATACTTATTCTGTTGCTTCCCTAGAACTTCAGAAAAAATGTGCAGTAGAAAAAGTGTTGCTTCCATAGAACTTCAGAAAAAATGCATGGAAAACAAGGAAAGAAGACACTGCAATTGCATGAAAATTCTTGTATTAAAAATTTACTTTTTAATAATTCTAGAAATTATATAGAAATCTTAGACACAATATTTGAACTATGAAAATACTATGTTGATTCATTCACAAGAGAATGACTTAGCAAGAGTCTGAAAAAGTAGTGACAGGGCCTTTTCTACCCATGACGAAGTACTCAAGAGAGCACAAATATGCTAAACAAAGATACCCAAGAGTAAGTGTACATAACAACCAGAATTAATAAAGCAAGGTGACCCTACAGCTCTCTTTCCTATAGTTCTCTAGAGAAAATGATGTCTGCCCTGAGGAAAGAGAACCAAAGGACAGTTTTGGGATGAGGCCCACAATGAACCTGATTAGCCCAAATTAGTGTTAGGGGGCTAGAAATATGTCAGATACTATTTGCATAAACAGTTTTCTCGAACACTGAATAAGTGCTTTAAAAATATTCAGCAGTGATTTTTGCTTCCTTTTTCCAGTTCTATTTTACAAAAGTGCAGAGTTTAGATCTATATCTTGTATTTCCTGTGATTCTGAATGATGTTCATTGAATGACACTTGAATGAAACTCTCTTTGGAAGTATAAATGGTAGAACACTGCCTCAAAGGAGTGTTTTAAGATCACTTAAAGAATCACTGGCAAAGGTATTGGCATAAGCAGGTTTAATATAAAGCTGGTTGGCAAGGTTCAGTCGACTAAATAGTCAAAGCACACAAAGAAAAAAGCAAACTAAAATCTAAAATCAGTCAAACTGAACTAAAATCAATCACAAATTACCTATGTGGATGCTGGGCATGGAAAGGGGCAAGGATGGGAAAAGGTAAGGATAAAAGGAATAAAGGAAGACCCTCCTATTGAATCACAAGGTTCAGAGGGGACCCCCTTTCCTGACTTAGCCCTGGAATTGACCAATGGTTTAAGCCTAAACATTTGCCAGCAACAATTTAACAAAAGATTCTATAGAATATATATGGTTGGTTGTAGCCTGCTGTGGACCAGGAGAGCTCAAAGGGTCTCTCTCACTCAGAATTGCTGTTTATGGGTGTATTGGTTTGCATAGCCAGATTTTGATAGCTGGGGGGCCACAGGTGTGGTGTCTATGAGAAGCTGCCAGAAATTTCCTCCGTGTCCAGCAGAGCCAATGCCAGCAGGCCCCGAGACCCAGGCCAATCGGAAATGGTGATAACAGCTCTGTGATAACATATTTAAGAAGGAAAATAAAGAAATCATAGCACAGATGTAATTGTGGCCAGGGAAGAGCAGGGTGAGAACGTGTGAGAGGAATAACTCTGCAGGCACCAAGGCCAGTGGAGAAGGAGGGAGAGGAGATGCTCCAGGCTCTGGAGCTAGGATTCCTCTGAAGACCAGGGTGAGGCAGCTGTGCCCTGCACCCATGGACAGCCACAGGAATGCAGAGGTCGACCTAGCCAATGAAAACCCAATACAAACTGTGATAAGATAGTTGCCTTTAGTTGCAGTAGTTTTCCATCCTGGCTACAATTTAGGTCAGTAACTTTGTTTGAAAGTTCAATAACAAAAATGTTGTTCTGCTTGGGTTGTTATGCAAGCAGGAAAATTAAATTTCCAAGGCTATTCATTAAAAAGCAGGAGCTTGTTAGACAGCCTAAGTTCCTGGGAGCAGACAGTGTTCCTGATATGCTCAGGAGGAGCATAGCCCAGGTGCTGTTCAACAAGGCTGAGGCCTAATAAGCATTTTTGAGAACATCATGCAGCTTGAGAAGGAGTGGGGGGAGAATACACCACGACAGGTACATACATTCTATAGAAAAATTTGGTTTAAAAAATGGGTAATTTCCTTATTCCCTATTAATCACAGACTATACACCGTCAGAAAACTATCTAGTGTAGAGACATGGCAAGCACATAATTAGACTTTTAATTACTATCTGGATTGCAAACTTCAGGGTTTTTTATTTCATTGATATTCAAAAGATGCAAGTATCATTATTTTGTTAGAAATCACCCTCATTCACCCTAGTTACTATAAGTAAACATATAATTATAGAATAATACACATTACTGAAATCAAATTATCTTTTGAGAAGATGTATTCTGATAGGAATGAAGATGCTGGTAAGGAAATTTTGCTGTGACCAGAGCCATAGTGTGGTTAGCACAATGCAGCAGTACAACATATGTGGCAAAAAACGAGGAGAGAATTTTGAGAAATTAGTATAATTTTGTTTCCCATTTTGAAATCATGGCATGTGTCGATAGTACTAATTTCCTCAAATCTCCTTTTTTTTTGTCTTTGTTATGCTCAGCACTACTTTTGCATCTTTCTTCCCTGGTTGATGAGCAAGGTCCTTAGGTCACTAGTAAAATAAAAGTCATTACTTCTGCCTTCTGTGAATTTAAGATTGCTGGCTATATTCATCAACAGAGATGCATGCTACTGTATTGAGAGAAATATTAATTTTGGGGGAGTGCATGAAGGCAGAGCATCAATGTAGGAAAGGATTTGAGTCTGTGGGAGATGAGAAAGCATGCTGCACATCCTTCTTTTATGAAAATTAGAGATTAAAATATTAACATGCAGAGAGTGTTGGAAGACCTAGAAACAACCAATTTTATCTGTGTAATCTCTGCTCCAGCAAGATCAATCAGATATACACCTTCCTTTTAACTAAGCTACATAACTAGAATGAGAAAATAGCCAGTACATGAGTATGTTTTCAGTTTTTCCAGACTTTTGGAGATGGATAAATTCTTCACAGATGGCTTATGTCTTGCAGTAGGGCTGTGGGGAGAGGACCCTGTTCCTCATTCTGCCATCCATCCTAGAACATGCCGTGCTTTGGATAAGCAAAAATGCCTCTAGAAGATCCAGGAGGGAAAAGCTCAATGTTACTCCACATCAGAAGGTAGCAGCAGCACACCTTTCTCTCTGCATAGCTGGAATGAATCAGGTAAATCCTAATTTTTTCTGTTTTTCTCTTTCTGCTTGCCTTGAAGAAATGTGAAAAAACGAGTCTATGCTTGAGCGCAGCATTTGCATTTTCACCAGGCCAATATTGAGATGAAGGATGGTTCTTCACTCCCATTTCCAGGAAGGTGTGCCAAAGTATGATCATCACATCAAAGGCTCAGCTCCCTTTCTTCCCCCCCACCACTGCCCTCCCCCCCCCACTTTTTTTCCCTTTTATTTTTTTTCCTTTTTTCTTTGTTTTTTATATTCTCCATTCAAAATGAGGTAGTTTTCTGGCTGAGCGTTCACTCATTGACAAAGCACGGCTGCAACAAGCTCCTACAGGCAAAAGATTAGTATCATTGTCTACTGGCTTGTGACTTTATTTGATTTGAGAGCGAATGTGCTGTAAGAGGTGTTTGGAGCTGGCGGCGTGTGATTTCATGTACGAAAGCCATTGTGTAAGGAGCACGTGTAACAGCCTCTGGCCATCGTTCCAGCCTGCTTGTTCCCAGCAGAACCTGTGACTGGCTACAAAGCTAAGCCACTGCCTGCCTCTAGGCTCAAGAAGATTTTTTTAATTTTATCTGCTTTACGCTTACGCTTTGTACAGAACCTATTTATTCAGGCATCATGAAGAGAAAACACAGTTTGGACCCCAGAGAGCTGTTCTAAATCTAATGAGTGGAGTTTCCTTGGATATGCCGCTTTTTGTTTTTAAATTAAAAACTTTAGGTACTTGTTTAAGAAGATAATTCAGCAGTGGCTTTTGAGACAAGATGACAATCTTTCCTCTAATTGTGCGGCAAAATTACAGTAAATTGTATTCTGTATCTCCATTACACACAACAGAAGATTGAGAGCACTGGGAAAACAAAGATACACTCCCTCTGTCATCCAGTCCCACCTTGAGTCTGTGCAGTTCTGGTCTCTGCATCTCAAGAGAGATGCAAGAGGTACTAGAAAACATGCAAATGATCCAAAGCATACAGAAGGTGCGTTGGAAAAAAAGATTAAAAAGTTAGGACTACTTAGTTTGGAGCAGAGAAGACTGAGGGAAGGCATGACCAAGCAAATTGTGCAGGTAATGGTATGCAGAATGCAGATCCACGGTTCACCAATTCCCACAATACAGTCACCTGGGAACTCTGAATGGTACTGAAATCAGTTTGAACTATTTAAAAGTACTTTACACAATGGGTGGTAAACTTTGGGAACTTTTCACCACAGGAGATTGAGGAAAGCAGATGGTTTCATCAGGTTAAAATTTCAAATAATATGTATTAAATAAACAAGCAGGAATGTGACCTCTAATATCCTTAATTTGGTGGCATCCTAGGGAAGGAGAAGGATGGATAGCACAAAATGTCAAGTTTTTGTCCCTGTCAGAAAACAAATCCTATACTGGATAGAGTATTAGCATAATCCATCAAGTTACTGCTCAAGGTCTTCCTGTTATCCTGGGAAGTTTAATTACCACAACCTGGCTCTTCTCAACAACACTGATTTTTAATTTTTTTTTTTCTCTGAAATATCCCAAATATTGAGATGAATGTCTTTATTTTGAAACTTTTGTTTTACTGAGACTACTTCCTATGAATTCCTCTGTAAACCCCAGGGAACTTTCTCCAGGGAACTTTCTTTTTTTTTCTTTTGTGTATGTGTTTTGAAAGAAGTTTTAATTTTCTACTAAAAAGGGTCTTTTTTTCACAATTTTCTTCATGCCTCTTCATCTGTGTAAAATAATTCTCAAGAACTACTCAACTGTTTAAAACAATCAGGCTTCAACTATGACTTTAATAATGCCTTTACAGCACCATACTAGAAGCAGATCGTTTATTTCAATGACAACAGTACATGCTCTTGGGCAAGGTAGTGTAGTTCTGCTGAGTTACATGAAGTAGTTGTCTTAATAGGTCTCCACATATCCTGAAGAATATTTATCTGCTATAAATTCAGAAAGCTGAGCCTAAATGGAGACTGGAGAAAATTCCTAACAGGACCAAGTCGCCTTATTTAACTTTAATCTTTGTCTGTGGCTGAAATGACACTTTGTTCACTAATGCCATTGACCAAGACACTGCCTGAGGCTGTCTGAGATTGGGGCATGTGCAGTGCAACCATGCCAGGCTTGTGCACCACTCAGTGTAAAGTGAGCTTTTGGAAAGGGAGAAGAGAGATGTATCTGCCCAGCATTCTGAGCACTACTTTAATGATGATCTTTCATCATCTCAATATTCGTGCAGCGAGGTGTAAGCAACACACAGACCTGAGATTTGAATGTTGAAACAAATGATTTCCAGAGGGCTGGGTAAAAGCTTTTTTAGCAATGTTTCAGCTCTTGGGGATCTCTTTGATAACATTTTTTCTTGCAAGTGTCTGAGAAATAAAGTAAGAATTTTTTTAAAGAAGCTACCTTCCTGCTCAACCTCTTCTGGGATGCTTAAAATCTTCCTCACCATCAATCTCTTTTTTTTCTGCAATCCCCCAAGCTCATCATCCCAGTCCCAGAAAAAAATGGCCAGAAATGTGAACAAGGACTTTTGCAGTGAAAGTGATTTCAAACTGGTTTTGTTTGTTTGTTTGTTAGCTTATTTTTACGATTTCCTGATTTTCCAAGATCTCTCTTGGTAACAGAACACTGTTCAGAGACATAACTGTGCCAAACAATTAGCTGTGGGACATAACTATGAATGTGGAAGCTGCAAGTCTCTTATTAACTTGTACGTTTTATGTATGAGGTGTCTGAGGCTTGTTGTGTTTCTAAGGAATTCCTTAATTAAATCTTCTTTTATAATTCTTCCCCCTTCATGCACTTACTAAATTGCTGGTAACAATACTGGCAAATTACTGAATACAGAAAAGTTTAGACAGAATGATAATTTAGTTCATTTTAGCACAGCCACCCACAGGAAATGTTTCTATACCTATTTCCTTTTCTGAAGTTGCACTTAAAGTAATCCTGTTCTTAGGAATTTTCTGCTAATCTTTGATCATGTACATGTAATTTCCACTCTGTAATAATTTTAAAGGACTCATATTTTTTTCAAACTAATTGTCTTTCTTCTTACATTAACAAAATTGTCATTTCCTAAAGCAGAATCTTAATATTAAAGCATAAATCAGGAGACATTATGAAGCACAAATGGCTCAAATGTCTGTTGCTTTTTTCTGTTCCTATCTATGCAAAGTGGATGTAAAATGTTGCCAGCCCTTGAATGCCAGCATTTTTACAGTCTTTACCTTTGAATTTCGTGTTGATCTGGTGAATTACTATATAGACCCTCGGCTCAGGGATGTGATACCTATGGTTAACTTCCATAACTCTTAATAATAATAATAGTAGCAATAGTAGGAGTAATAATATTAATAATTTTAATGAAAATAAAAATAATCTCCTCACCCTCCAAATCCAACATTCATTGTGAGGAATAAAGCTCCTTTTCTCAAGCTGCATCTTAAAATCAGCCTTAGAAAGATCTTCAGAAGGCACATTACAATCACCCAGCAAACTACTTATACATGTGCTTACCCTTAGCAGTCCTACTGTCTTTAAGGAGATTTGTTTCTGTACATGAAGATAGACTTTCACTGGGTTTTTTTCTGTTGACTGTGAAACTTTCAATCAACATTCAGGAATACCATACTGTACTTTATTCATATTCTGAAAGGTCGGATTGCATTCTTTTTCTCTTTTTTCTTCTATCTTCCTTCACCAAGACAGTGAAAGCTCCAGAGGAGAAGTCCTATGAGGAGAATCTGAAGTCAGTTTGGTCTGTTCAGCCTAAAGAAGAGGAGAGGGGAGACCTCATTGTCATGAGGGGGCGAGGAGGGGCAGGCACTGATTTCTGCTCTGTGGTGACAGTGACAGGACCTGAGGGAATGGCCTGAGGTTGTGTCGGGGGAGGGTTACGTTGGATATTAGGATAAGGTTCTTCCCCTAGAGGGTAGTTGGGCACTGGAACAGGCTCCCCAGGGAAGTGGTCACAGCACCAGGGACATGGTGTGACTCTTGTGGTGTCCTGCGCAAGGGAAGGAGTTGGACTCAATGACCCTTGTGAGTCTCTTCCAACTCTATGACCCTATGATCTAGTAGTTTTCTCCCTAAGAATTACTGTTAGCATAGCGCCAACATTTTTAGCTTTGAGCGTGCCTAGTTTTGTCATGTGCTAGCATTTGATTTATGATTTGTTCACCCAGACCTTCAGGCTTCACAGATAGTGAATATATTCCCTACTTTTTTACAAATAGGTCTAAAACATCTTTAATATTGCAGAAGGTAAAAAGCATATGAGTTGGAGTCAAGATAATGTGTGTACTGCTTCTATGACAAGCTTTCCAAAATTTTTTGTGGCTTGCAACAATGTTAAAGTATTCACTGAGAGCAGGGAATAGGGCTGCCTATGAAATTTCAGACTCCATATACTTACTGAACAGTAAGCATCTTTCCTCTAGGAAAAATCCCACAATATATTGCATATGTTTACGTAATAAAATATTATGATGTAACACATTTATGAGGGATAAACAGCGATTTTATCAGCAATGGCCGTCTGTTGAAGGAAATTAAGGATGGTATTTTAAGTGAGATCAAAACTTTCCAGCTGATGCAGAACGCAGGCTCAATAAAATGAGAATTTTAGAGCCAAAGAAATTGGCAAGTTTACTTAGGTGGAGGAGGAAGCATTACAACATTGATTTAAACACAGGGTTTTTCATTAAGGAATATGCAAGGCTGCATACAGTTTACAAGCCAGTTAAGTGACTGAAAGACTGGATATAAAAAATTAAAAATACAGAGAAGGAAATAAGGAGCATAATAAAGTAATGTTTAGAAAATCACAGTCAGTAGTTCTACAATTACAGCTTGAAAAATCTAGCCACAGATTTTAATGGATGAGAAAATATTTCCCTGCCCAATGTAGTGAGGAAATTTTATCAATTATTAATTACCTGTAGTTCCTCTCCAGGACTGCACATCTAGGTTTTAGACAGACAATCCTTACCTGAGATAAGTGCAATGTGAGTGTGGATGTATCCCAGCTAGGAATATCGACTACATCGCTGGGTACCATATAGCTAGCCATCTTTGCAGAGAGAATTTTGCAAATATAGTCAAACATACACTAATGCAGCACTGTCTCGTGGACACAATGTACTACAGGGCTCTGCAGAGGCCGGTATTTCTGCATTTAAGAAAACATGGATAAGGTTCATATTGCTCCCCAAATCCTGGAGCTGGACTGATGATACTACTAAACCCACTTCCATGGTGATTAAACCCCAGACAGTGGGATCGTATTAGGGAGATTTTTCCATAGATGTAACCATTTATCTTTATCAGCCACATCTATTTTATGTGGGTTTCTACTGTTAATTTTGTATTCTGTGATGAATATATGTATTATTTCACCATTTTCTACGTCAAACTGTTTAAGTATACCTACATTAAAAATAAGAATTTATTTGCAATATTTACTTACAAAATCTGAACAGATGTAGAACATTCAATTTATTACTTAATGTGTCATGATTTGATTATTTGTGAGCTAAAAGATACTTGGGCACAAAAAAGTCTCTCTAAGTCCCATCTCTCTAAGGGATCAGTAAGTCTGCTGCCTTACTGATCAGCAGCCTAGAGCCATGAGAAGTTGGTACTGTAGGGCTGGGATCCACGCATCTGGACTTTGATATAGCAAGGATGTCGACAGGACTCACAGTTTATGCCAGTATCTGAAAACTGATCAGACAGATACATCTCCTGCTACAGTATAACCACATCATTTTTGTCAGAAGTAAAAAAACCTGAACCTGGCTTGATCTTCTTCCTCTTTCCACTCATGCAAACTTTTCTAACTTGCTTTGCCTTGCATTTTGAGCAAGATGTTTTTCCCAGGTAGTCTCATACAAGTGGTTAGTGAACTGTGTGCAGCCACAAATTCCAAAATTCGGGTAGAATTGCTTTATCAGTAACCACCATCAGGTTTTCTTTGATCCTGCTGATGCCAGGATGATTTTTTGCTTTTCTTTTATACTCCTCTTATATATCCTTTTATATAGTTTTATGTATTCTTAGCTATTTTAGCCTATATACTTGTAATTTTCCAAGTCTGATAACTTACCACTGTAAGTTACCACTGTACTGTTAAACCAGGAGACCAAGCAGTCTGGAAGCCCCAGGCACCAAGGTCCTCTCCAAAACATATTTTTGTAAACTAAGATAGGCCCATCCTGGGGGAAGTTTCCTCAGAACAGGGGGTTCACTCGAGCCTCTCATTGGGGAATCTTTAATGGATATGCTAATTTGCAAGGCCTATAATTGTGTGTATTTTGGTGTGTGGGGTGGTGTGTGCATTTCAGGGCATTCCACCTGGATGAAGTACTGTACCCCAGGATCCTGAAATAAATACCAAGGTAAAAACCCCTTTTCCCCATAAACCATGTTTATTAATTTTAAGACTAGGGAAAGGCAACACTGCTTTCCAACTTCCCCGTCTCCCTTCCTGGAGATTTGAAATAATATTTACATAAATCCTTAACTGCAATGGGGCGTAAAGCTCCCTCCTGGGACAGAGCAACACTCCTCTTCAGCATGCCCCTTCACTGTTTTTGCTATAACATTCACCCAGAGAGCATCTGAAGTTCAGTTACAAGAGCTTTGTTCTCAGTGAGAGGTGAATTATTAACATGCTGGCCCTAGAGAAGAGGAACAAGGTGGGTGGTGAAGTGAGGTTACTGTGAAGTGTGCACAAAAATGATCTCTCAATTCAAGAGGTTATGTAAACCATAAAGGACCACCCTTGCCTTGGAAACAGCAGTGTGGTCTTTTCTGTTGTTCAATGCCAGTCACGGGTGATGGAAGAACAAGAGAGTCTTACAGTCTTGTTACAGTCTTCTAATTGATCTGGACTCTGGTTAATCTAAATTAATGAAGTTATTCTTTGTTCATTACACATTATTACTGAAGATTGGGAAATGGCAATTAGGAACAGAATACACAGCAGTAAATGGAAGCTACACAGATGAGTCAGCAAGGTGGCCCATGTGTAGGGAAAGACAAAAGGACCAGTGAACATGAAAAAAAGGACTAAAATATTTGTTTCTCTGTCTAATAAAGAATAAATAAAAATAGTTTAGTTTTTCATTCTCACCCTCAGACAGGCAGATGTGCTTCATTGCCTCCCTTATTAATACAGTGACTCCAAATGAATGTAAGACTTTGATTAGGTTAAATACCTGAAGATATGGGACTGGATCAAATCTTGAGTGCATCCTTAAATAGATTAAGAAAAATGATAAGAAACATCGTAAAAAAATAATTGAAATAGGATTTTAAACAGACTGTAAGCCATATCAAATAAACATAAAAATACTTGTTTTCAGTAAAAGTGGCAAGTGTTTAAAATCCAATCCCTTCAAGAATAGATGCTATCAAGTGCTTTAAGCAAAAGCCTTAAGAAACTGATATATTGTAGAGGAATTTGTTGATACTTACAGAAAAATTAGATGTATGTTAGAAGATCCTAGATTGAAGATTTACCGGGTTTTGTGACTGCTCCTCCTCCATCAGTGCTGATACCAGTAAGTGTTCTGTAAATACAGCTGAAAGAGCTCCAAAGGCTCTGCCTACCTCCTCTGTTAGATTGCAGTGTTGGACAGACACGGGTTACATCCAACATTAATATGGTTTTGGCATTCATCTTAGCCACAGTGATCACCTTTTAAGTTTTTCGCAGTAATCATAAGCAAGGCATCATGACCTAACTTACATGCGGGCATACAACAGAAGGGAAAAAGGTTACTTCCTATTGCCTGTAGCAGAACCAGGCCCAGAAATTTTACTTTACTATATCAAGGATGCAAATTTAACAAAGAGGTAGTACTGGCAACTCAAAAGCACTTAAGCTATGTCTTCAAAATTCTTAAGAACTGAATTAAAGTAATCAATAAGAAATAGCACTTAGAAATCTTTGTTATAGTCTTTTGGATTTTAAGCTAAATGTGTTTGGTCCAGTCTTTCCACAGGACTTGTGAGAGGTTTGGATTGTTTGGCTCTTTTTAAAGAGGACAGACACTCACATTAGTGCAGGATTTTATAGCCTAAGAAAGTACCACAAATAAAAATCCTCAACAAAACAATGTCCTACTAAATATGCCTAGGTTCCTGGAACTGTTATGAGAATCATCAGCATTTAAGCACAATAAAAATGGAGGGCTACAGCTGTGTTTGCTCCATTTCACTCAGAAAGAGTCTGGATTTGTTAAAGATGCAGCACAAATATCTTGCTGCTGAAGGAAATCTGACATGCAGATTAATCCTTTCTCTTTGTACTGAGTGAAATTCAAGATACGCTACGTGGATGCAAGCACTCTAGTACAGAGCTGTATTACAGAAAGCAATGTTAGCTTTGCTTGCCTAGAGCTAGACCTGCTTACCTAGAGAAATTTTGATATGAACAATTTTCCAGGCCTCTTAAGAATGGTTACACTGAAAGGGGAAAGGAGACAAGATTGAGTTTAGCTGAGCTGCATTATTGCCATCCACCATTGCTTGTTCATTCCTCGTAGCATTCAGAAACTCTTAAGTGATTGCCTTAAACATCTCCCAGATGTCCATTCTGATATCCTGACCTATCACCACCCCTCTGCAGAGAACCCTCTTCACTTTGGCTCCACACACAAGTCTGAACTTCATTCACTTGCGGAGGTGCAGCATGGAAAGCAGGAAGTGAAACAACCAGGCAAGAGAAGTTTATATTTTCTCTATAGCAGAGGCACTGGGAAATGCCAAATTCCCTCCACAGTAACTAAGTAGAAATTATAATTGTTATTATTGAATGGTAACACTGATCACCCTGAAAACTGTAACTAGGTTGAGATCCTAATGTACCAAAGCTCTTTCAGCCCAGCTGCATGAATTCTAGAAAACACTGCCCCAGGGAGTTTATAGCCTAAGTCAGATTGATGTGGTAACACGCAGACTGTCTCAAAAGAGATGAAAACTGTTAGAGATGAGTGAGGCACCTACAGGGAATAAGCTGATCTGGGCGACTGACAGCAGGGCCTATTCCTTTGGTAGGTTCAAGTGTATAAAGGGTATTTGTAGTGTTACAAAAAGAAAGGGATTGCTTTCAGCAAAGAGCAAAAGACTGTATTGCAACATGTACACGTTATTCTGCATCCTGCCCTTCAGCTTGGGACAATGATCAGAGCTCTTCCATATCTCACTCTTTATATGCAAAACAACATAACTAGGTTTAAAAAATATATCTCTGTAATTGAAGTGGTATATAAATAATATAATATTTGTTATGCTTCTGCCTCAATTTACAATAATATGTGCTGTTTTTCTGGTTTTAAACATCAAGTGTAATAAATATAATAACCTTAAAAAAATTCTGAGGAAAAATAATCTAGATCAAAGAGAAATGCAAAAACAAGATAATGTGCAAAAGAGAAAAAGAAAAAGAAAATATGGAATTTTCCTCAAGTTATTTTGTCATGTCATGTCTTGTCTTTTTTTTGCTGTTTACATACACTGTCTTTCAATAGATATTATGAGTTTTATCTTTCTATTATGTGTAACGACACATCTTAAGGATTAATGTAACTATTTTTTTAGTTTTTAAAGTACTCGTGGTATGGTATAATTTATGAAAATCCATGCAATGGGCCCACAAGTATGAATCTGATGATCATATTTGAGCTTTGTTTCAAACTCTGTGAAGCCATTCAAGGAACAGAGGGAAACGTGAAAATTCCTAGGTCATTGTCCTGATAGAGAAGCTGCTCAGGTTTCCAAACCCCAGCTGTGGTTTTTAATTGGATGCTTACTGGGATGGTGTAAATAAACAGTTGTCTTAAGTTAGAGAACTGCACATGACCTAAGTGGATGAGCAGATAAAATGCTATTATCCAGCACCTTTAGAAAACACAAAGGTTAAGACTTCATTATGTGATACACAGGAGATCAGAACTTTCCTCCAAGTTTCTCTAATATTTTATTCCACCACATAAGGCTTAGGGATTTGAGTTGCTCTGATATATTCTTTTAAATAAAAGGAGAATAATAGAGGTGCCTTTTGTAATCTTGCAGAGAAAGCACAGAAATCTTGAGGTGTGGCCCCAGTTACTGTCACAGGCTTTAATAAAGAAAAGAGCTGGGTAGAGAAGTCATGGATGTGTCAGCTGTTAAAATTGTTTGTTAAATGCAAGTGGCCAGATGGTTTATTATCATCCATGCTTAGTACTGACCTCAAAAAGTAATCTCAATCTGTGAGAAATGTATTGAATTTTTTGCTTGACTTACTTTCTTTCTCTGATTTCTTTTAAACTAAACGTCAACCATATAAATTTTGTTCACCTCAGGCCTGTCATAATTTTACTCATTTTTTTGTCAGATGATTTCTAAGGAGATTTGCAATACCAAAGACAAGAGTAATATTTTTATATTGCATTACAAGTATCTTCAACTTGGTATTGTCAAGACACAGCCAGACTTAGCAATCTGTGCTGAGAGAAACACAATCTCTTTTCTCTGTTTTGGCAGCACCAAGAAGGAAGTAGCAAAGAAAACATCTATAATCAGCTCTTTTTCTCCTCCCTAAGATATCTCTCATATGTACAGTTGTTTGGTGAGTAGTGTGCATGGCTACATACTCAACTTGTGCCAAATATCTGCGTATCATCCTATTTAATTTATTACAGATCAGACTTCTAGAAAGGACAGGGTGAAAAGCTAATGAAAGATCTTGAATTTCTCTTCTGTCTCGCTAACAGAAAGCTATAACAGAAAGTGCTTTTGGGTCTGTTTTTCTTGCATCAAAATGTTAAATTATACAGGTCTCTTGAAATAAGGTTTAGGACCAGGTGTGAAATAAGGATGACTTCACAGCTGGACTATTACAACAATATGTTCTCTGCCTTCAACCCCAAGCTTATACTGTTTTACCTCTCAATCTCAAAATATAGCAGCCATGTGAAAAGTCTCCTGGTTTCTTTGGAGCTGGAAGGGCATCAAAGCAACTATTTCAGATAACAATCCTAAACAGTACCTGCAAAATCCATGTGCACTCCCTCTATTTAGAAAAATCTCTGCAGGGTGTCAGAGGTCATGAGTATTTGTAGTCCATCTCCAAGCTAGCACATGATTCCTTCTATCCTAACAATTTTCAGGCTTCTTTGCCCAAGTCTGGATGAAAACTGTCTACAAGAAACCCTTTCTCTCCCCTGCCAGGTGATCCTGCTGTTGTGACACCTTCTTGCTCAGGCTGAGCAGCACTGATCCTGCCTGTTAAGTCATAAAGATGTGCACGTGTGCAATATACATGTCTTTATGCCTTACAGGCAGGATCCATGAATAATTTTCAGCAGAATAATTTTCTATCTAAACTTGTTTGAATCCTTGTTATATAATAGTAAACAGTTGTAATTTGACATCTACATTGAATTGTGTTATACAAATGCCTGTTTAGTTAGAAAAGGAGATCAATAAATAAATTAATGACTTTGTTTTCCTCACAAGAAATTGATATTTTTAAGTAATTTAAATTACTCATTAAAGAAGTGATGAAACAAAAAAATACATTCAAGACCACAGTCAAGGTAAGAGCCTTTGAGGACTGGTTATTAAAAATCATTAATAAAAAAAACAGCTAGTTTCTAAAGCTAAAGCACATTGTTGCTGTACAGAGAGATCTTTTATTTCAATTAGATCTGTTAAATTTTAGAATTGTCCAAATAAACTTTATCCAAACTTCTGTTAGCCACCCAAAACATTAAGTTTAGAAAATGTTTGTTATGGAGTTATCTAGTGATCATTCATCTTAATTGGAGTGCAGGTGGGAGGACTGTAAATTAGCTGTTTTAATAGACTAGGTTCCCAGTGGTACTTCTGACTTGTGTTTTTCTTATTATTTGTTAACATATACACTCTCAATCCTTTTTCTTGGGCACACATTTTACTGTAAATACTTTCTTCATTTATTGTGATTAACTTTTCTCCATTGTAACTAAGAGATTGGCTCATCTATATTGTTCCTTATGCTTTGGCTATTAATTTCACACACAGCTGGAAATAAGTGCTTTTGGGAATATTTAGCTAAAAAGGCATTAAATCTAAGACTGTAAGTTTAAGACATTTAAATATTAACTCTAGTATTAAGACTTTAGAAAAATTAAATGAGGTCTGATTTTGTTCCCACCAAAGAACTGTAATTGACTTACATTTTCGGGACTAAAGGTGAAAGTGAAACGGTCCTATGACCAGATTCAGCCTGTCTGCTTCATAGATTGGGCTTTGGAACAGCTCCTGCATCAGCAGGACTGTCCTAAGCAGCAGGGAGGTTGGGAGCAATAGATGAGCTGCACAAGCTCAAAGGCTGGATGTCATGGATGCAGGAGGACTGGACTTGTTTAGGTGAAGTAAAGCATGGTGATGGACGTGGTGGCATCCTAGTGAGAGACACAGCTCTGTCACCAAAGTCAGACAAGGACCTGCAAGTAGAACCAGAAATGGCAGGGAGCATTCCCTAGCTTGATAAATTGACAATGCTTTTTGGGAGGTGATAAAAATGGTACCATTTTGATACTTGAAACCATCTCTGGTCATACAGATGACTGCCTCTTTGCAGCAACAGAGCCAAGAAACTTTATTCAACTTAGGCTCACATTTAACACCATTGATAGCTGCAGGATTATGCACATCATCTCACCCCAGCTTTACTCAGAACTGTCCTGTAAAATAATGTATTGATGTGTCTTAAACCTATAGAAAGTTATAAGATGGAAAAAAAGCAAGTAGGTTATGCATTTATTGCATTTTCCATACAAGGCACAGATATGGTATTTCGTCAGTTGCCTAAGGTACCTTATTTTGAAGATCTGAACTTTGTTGTTTTCCATCATACCACTGTACCACTCATGCCACTTCAGAGGAAATCAGACGAACTTTTCTTGTGGGACTCCAGATGATCCCCAGCTCACATCTGTCCTCAGGGTAGGCTATTGGCACAGCACCTGCAAGGGGGAGTGGGAGGGTGTATGACTAATCCTGCTTTTCCACTGCTGGAGATATTTTCTCTCAGCAGCATGTATAAAAAATGAAAACAAGGCCAATTAAAGTGGGCTATACCAGTAAACAGAGAACACACAGCAACAGTTGAGTGATTATGTAGGGCAAAACAGTGTGGTAGCCAACAGACTGCAATATGCTCTACTAAATTTAGATCATATATCGTGCACACAGGTAGGTGGTATGTACTGCAGTCAGCTACCTTGGATTTGTTTGCTGTCTTATTGATTAGGTGCTCAGGTCTGAGCTGTTGTAAATTCTTTTACTTCTCTGTGCATACTGTCAAATGTGCTGCTTAGGGAGCTCATAGCTACAGTTCAGTTTTAAAAAAAAAAAAGTGTTTTAAATTGTTTCTTTTCTCCGTGTTCATTTATTCAATTCTTTTTCACTGCCTACTGCTTTTAGAGCATACTCATGAGCAGAGCAATATGCATTTAAATTGTTATTGCTGCAGTGTTGCAAAGGCTGTGTCTATCAGCTGAAGTGAATCACTAACATTACCTTGTGATTTAAGTTACAGCTATTTTTCATACAATTAAAAAATGTGCATGGCATAAATATATGACTGACAAGATTTACACTCTCTCATTCATGCTGGGGGAAAAAAACACAAAACTATCATCATTCATGTATGCATTCAATACTTTGCATGACAGGATTTTCAAATATTATGAGTATAAAGCAATAATCACTCCAGGGCAAGATTAGTTGTGGGTTGCTTTTTTTTTCCCAGCATGTTCATAACAACAATAACAACAATAACAAAACCAACATTGATAAATAACTGAATGGCACAGAGATTTTTAAACAATTCTGAGAGTGGCCTCTAATATTTTTTTTTATTTTACTACTTTTCAACTACTGCTGATAAATTTTGGATATTTTTGTTATCCCTCCCACGTTTTCAGAACACCTGGGATGCATCCAGCATATATGTGATTATAAGAAAATATAAGACAAGTTGCAGTGGTGATACAACTTGTTATGAGACTATTCCTTCCTATTAGATACTCTTGATTTTGCCAAACTCTAAACCTGTCACTTCAAGCTGAGTTATTATACCTTTTGAGAAATACTTCGGGTAAAACCATTCACCTGTTTCTGAGATTAACATTACAAGAACAACTTGTTATTTGGCCAACTTTAAGTAAAATCAAGCAAAATTTTATAACTCTTGTGTTCCAGTACATAGTTCTAAAAGCTTTTCATCAATGCCTTCATATTTTACAAAGAAACATTATTTGTTTTCTTTCAGTGCTCATAAGCAGGAAATCCTAAGTAAAATATAAGCATTGGAAAGATATCTGTACTGAAAGATGTAGATTTCCATATATCTACACACTTACAGTGCATAGTGTAAAGTCTAAATTGACTGTAGCATCTGCAACTGATAAGAAATAGGCAGTTCTGACAGCTGTAGACTGAAATGGGTCGGGAACACATGCCAACAACCTGGCAATAATTCTGTATTGCAGGAAGGAGAAATAAAGCTGCCATGAAGGTGGGGAGGGAGGGAGGATTGCTGGAACTGCAGAGTTTAAGAAGAACCAGAGAACAGACAGAAACGAGGCATCTGGAAAGATGAGACTGGTGTTGGATCTTGCATCCCCTAGCACAGGTGTAACCACCTGTGCCACTAGCTAAGGCAGAGATACTGTGAGGAAAGTATCAGCTATGCATGTAATTACAAAGCAAATGAGAACCCATGCACCGCAGCCTGTCAGCCAAGTTTAATTCTGCTATTTCCCATCTTACACATTCCTAACTAGCAGAAGACATCATTTGACTAACCTAACTTTAATTGATAACTATAGAAAAAAATTGATATGTATATATAGCAACATCTTATTGTCCTTTGAAGAATAATAAAGAAGATATTGATTATTTTTAAAATGAATTTTCAGGGAAGTGTTTAGGACTGTCTTTTGCACTAAAAAAGGTTTTCTTAGTTTTGTCAATAAAACTATGTGAGATACCAAGTTAGATTTAGAAGTAATATAGAGGCAGACTACATAATAAGAAATTTTTTGTGAAATAAAACAGCTGGACCTATACTAAATAAAGAGTGGAGTACGAAAGATGTCTAGCAGCATTTTACACACAGAAGGCCTGGGTTTCCAAAGGGATAAAGCTTCTATTTTTCTCTATTTTAGCAGAAGATCCTAGCAGCACAGCAAGCAGCCTTTCATGGCTCACAGCTGTGCACTTAAATGTCACCTCATTCTCTTCTTCTACACAACACTCAAATCCATAGACTATCCACCTGGCAGAAGTAAGCTAAACATTGTTTGAAAGAGTCCTGAAATTTCTCTAAATTATGAGAGCAGCCAATCACCACAAATCTGGCAGAGAACACCCTGCAGAGGTTCTATATCGCGCTATACTGTATCCCACTGCAGTCAGGACAAATGCTGCATCCAGGAAGACCCTCTGCTTATTATTTTCCCACCACTCAAGTTAAAATGAATCCTCATTGTCTGGCCATGGAACAGAAAATTAGTACAACCTCCATTGGTCAGGGCAACAATTTTTTGACAGCTCTGTATGATTGTTTGCTTTGGTACACCATTATATGGAAGAGTTTAACTAGAGAAATAGGGAACATAGTATGCTTCTGTATAATAAATTTTTTTAAAAATCAAAAATATAGAATAATTATAAGAAAAAATAGCTAGAGACAGAAGTTGCCACAAATGTGATCTACAAATATTACAATCTTAGTGGGCAAGGTGAAAAGTTAAGTGGAATGGGAGAATTGTAAGGCTGAAGCTCAGTGGTAAAACCAAGGCAATAATGTACTGGGAAGCTTGATAAAGAGATTATTTGCATTAATAGCTAAAGCATCCAAACAAAATATAATTGCGAATGACCAAATTCCCAGAGGGGTCAATGAGAGGTTCCTTCCTCCAGAAGTAACATCAGAGGGCTTCAAGGAGACCTTACAAAGACCTTGTTATGTCTTCTTGGCCCTTGGTCTATACCAGTAAATTCATTATTATCTGGCGTCTTTTGCATACCTCTCTACTTCTTTTCAGCAAATAATATAATATCCTTCATGGCTTTATTAGAGGTGTAGATGTTACATTTACAGTGTCATGCTTTGGTAGAGTCTGTTTTCCTCGAAGAGTTTTAGACAAATTCAAATATTTGTTTTCTATGGGATTCTGTCTGGCAACAGAAGGCAACATTTGTCTTCACATTTAAATGTGAAAATTAGGTCTAAAATCACATCTGCACAGGAAGCCTTATTTAGTTACTGAGTAGTGCATGTTATTAATATGCCTTCACAAACCCTGAAGCATGCTGTGGCTCTTTTTCACTTCTGAAAGGAGGGATGTGACTGGAGAGGCAGATTAAAAGTGTGTTCTGTCTAGCCCTGTTATAATGAGCTATCCTTTTTTTTTCTCTCTGTGGATGGCAGATTTAATATTTTAGTGATATTCTAAAACAACTGCACTTACTTTTTATATTCTCCTATTGCTGTATTTCCTTTCTTACTATTTTCAGCATTTTTCTCCTTTTCTCTACAGATTACATCACAAATCTACAATCTACCTTCTACAGCTTCACTTTACTCACAAGTCAGACAGAAGATTATTGACTTTTCTGCTGAATCACAATTTAAAGTGTACTCTCTAATAAGTCTGGAAACCTTGTGTCAAGTGATGGTTTCTGCCTCTAGGGATTTTATGGAATCCTGAGGTCATTTCAATGTAGGGAAAAAGGAATCAGATCTACTGATGTCTCTGCTTGGATAAGGGCTGTCAGCCAGCTTGTGTTTTACATTTTTGTAACTGCACTGTGCTAGTCCCAGGCTCCGATTCTGAAAAGTTTAATCTGTAGGTGTAGAAAAGTGTAAAAGCGTAGAAAAGTGTAAAAATTTGCATGGAGGAGGAAAAAGGTCCCAAGAAAATATTGTGGATGAAAATCTTGTTCTGTTGTGAATAGTTTCTTAACGATAAGAGAAGTCATGAAGTCATCATGGAATGTATGCTTTTTTTTTTTTTTCTCCTTGGAGCTGTTAGGCAATATAATACTTCAATCTTCAGTACCCAGTAACATACCAAGAAAGAAGAGTAATTCTAAAGCCAGATATAGCCAATATTGCTACATGAAAAAGCTCTCTGAAGAACCTCTCTCAGCTTTGCTTTTAGCTTTTCGAAGGCTAAGGAAGATTTGTTTCTGTCGTGAATGAGTGTTTTAAGATGTCTTTGAGAACCACCAGCAGAGGTATCAGTAAAAACAGGTCTAATATAAAAGCAACAGCTCAAGAAAATTCATTGGCAAGGTTCACTCTACTACTTACTAAATGGTTAAGAAGGCACACTGAGGAAAAGCAAACAAAAATCCAGAGTCAATCTATCCAAACTGAAATAAAGGCTGGACAGCACTTAGCTTCAATTTAACAGCACCTTAATTTATCAGCATTTAATTTACTCAGCTTATAACTTATATTTAACAATTCAGCAAAGGATTCATATAGGATTTAGTGTACCACAAGAGTTACTCACTTCTTACTTACTTATTCTAACTAACTTCCTTAGTCTGGAGTAGTTAATAATCTAGGAGAGCAGCATTCCTACTACATTTGCCATAGCGTCTGCCCACTTGCATGCACACAGATATAAGGGGTCAGTACAAGGTACCTGTGGAAAGTTCCCCTCAAAGGTAGTGAAATATTCACTTCAGGTCTCTTTGCATCTCCTCGGTAGGCAAAGGGCAGAGCCTTGAGGAGCAGGCGATGGAGCCCATCAATGATGGAGGGTCCATCATTGTTCGGCAACCTCCAGCTGCAGCAAACTTGAGAGCTGCTGGCTCTGAGAGGCCTCGCTCAGAGGGGCTTTGCTGAGGTCCAGGAGAGCTCAGAGGGTCTCACTTTGGGCCACTGCTTATAGGATGGCAAGAGACTGGGCTTCAGTCCAGTCCATTCATCTTGGACACACTTCAGGCTGGAAACTTCCTCTGAAAGTTTGAGGAAAAAAGCATTATCCCACTTGGGTTGTTATTCAGGCAAAAAATAGTTTCCAAGGCTGTTCATTAAAAAAAACTCCAGGAGCTTGTTAGACAGCACCAGCTCCTGGGAGCAGACAGTATTTCTCATAAACTCAAGAGAAGGGCAGCCTAGGCACTGCTTGGGCAAGGCCTATTGAGCCATGCTGGGGTCATAGTGCAGCCTGGAGTGGGGAGGATGCACCACCACTGTTTTGTTTCTTTACTTTTGAATAAAAATTGAAAGACTTTCACTACACTTAAGGTTTGATAATATTAAGATGTCTTTCCCTCTTCATAAGAAAACTTGAATTATTATAAACTGAAATTCTGCTTTTATATATATATGACTATATATAGAATTTCATCAAATAATCAAATTCATAGGTGTGGGTTATGAGTTTTGGTTCTGAGCTTTTTATACTGGTTATAAATGAGTCAAACTTGATAATAAATTGTTGTTAAAGTATCAGGAAAATAAGTTAATCATACATATTGGCAATCATAGTTGTAACAGCATACCAGACAGCTCTTTCATTTTCTTCTGTATTCAGGACTCTGAAAAGTTTCCTCTCAAGAAAGAGGAAGTTTCAATCAATCAAGTCCTTCTGCAAGGTATCAAGCTATCAAGTCCTTCTTGGAAATAAATAACTTTATTTGCCCCTAGTATGATACAGATGCTCAGAAATCACTTCTTATTGACCCTGATTTTAATGAGACCAAATAAAAACTTGCTGGGTTTTTTTGAATGACTGATGTCATTCAAAATAAAAAGGTCCTGCACTTGCCAAAGCTAGAAGAGCAGAAAGGTGGGAAATATGTTCTTTAATGTGGCTTCCCCAGCTGGATCAACATGTTTAAATAAAACATTCTGCAATAAGCCAGTGTTTCATGGTGTACTTTGTGGTATGTGCCAGGTTCAGGCAAACAGGTTGATTTAATATAGCTTTGATTCCACCTAGGAATGTGGACTATGCTTAAGAAAAGAATTTCAAATTCACCTTTAAGATCCCAGTGTCACTGAGGTAAGTGAAATAATGCCAGTGCTAAAACTGTAAATGATAACAGAAATCAACAAAAGTCACTTTTTGTGGACTCCTCTGAGGAGTTTTAGTTAGGGTTTTAGTTAGCCCATCACCAAAACATCTTGCTTAGTTCCTTATACAACACTGACTGTATTTGTAAGATTCCTTTAAACAATGAATCAGTGAAACTTGAGCACCTTTTAAACATCTTACACATTTCCCACACGCAGTTAATTACTTATCAGTTTAAGTAATTTTAAATATTGAAAATCTAACCTCGATTAACTCCTAATTAATTTCAGACAAAACATGAATTACAACCTAAAAATAAAATGAGCATAGTATCCCAATTTAAAGAAAAAAGAAAAAATCAAAATCCAGCTGTACCTCCCTCACAACAGCATCTCGCTGTCGCCTTGGCATGCAGTAGAAATATGCTTACACTTTATTAAGAAATACTTGTCGTAAAGATATGTCACAAATACGTTGTTCTAACAGCCCATTTTAGAGGGCATATCGCTGCAAGTTTGTCTGGGCTAGACAGATAACTAAAGCTTGATGAAGTAGTTATGAAAGCTTTTTGTCCACAGGTGGAGCCTCTCAAAAGTCCATAAGTGTCTCGATTTTATGTAATCCAGTATTGCACTAATGATCCTGCTATAAACTCAGTCTGCAAAACTAATAAAGTGTAGGAGGCAGGCAATCCTTGCATGCTGATTAACCAGCAACTCCTCAAAAACTTTCTCAATTCTTTGGTAGTAAAGTGGAAATAATTAAATGTGAAACATGTAGATGATGAAACAATTAATTCAGCAAGGAGCTAGAGAAGACCCTGCCTGCATCTTCTGGGTAATTACCTGTGCTGCAGCAAGGTATTGCAAGAGCTTCCTCTGCCAGAAGGGATGTATTTCATGTTCCTGAACCACCAATAGTGTGTTCAGCTGGGACAAACTCACAGGAGAAGCATGTAGAAAGATAGGAATACTGAAAGAAAATCTGTTTATCTGCTACTGCAAATATTGTGTGAACAAAGAATCCCTAAAGGATTTTGCCTTTGGAAAAATGTAGAAAAAAGTTATTCTTTTTAGACCAAATTCATACATTCTATATCAGCATAGCTCTCTCAAGTCTACAGGTGTTTATTAGGTTATGTAACCAAAGTATCAGCTCATGTAAAGGGACTGTGCTCTTTATCTCTTTCAATTGCTTCCTCAAAGATAGTACCATCACCTACCTTTACCCTTTAAGTAAAGTCAGCTCTCTGGCTTACTGTACTGCTGTACAGCATTTAAAAGCAACAACAACAACCACAACCTAAAAAAAACCCCACAGACCTCCAGGTCAAGATATTAGCCTGCTCACTATGGGAGCCTTGATAGATCCTGGACATTGATTTACAGAGAGTCTGTAGGAGGACGTGAGGACAGTTAGGAAGCACGTGAGAAGTATGTTTTACTTTGAGGACTGGGTGTACAAAGAGAGGCTGAGAATAGAAAGAAAAATCTTCAGAACGAAAACAGGCAGAAAAGTAGGCAAAGCGATAGACACTGTGAAAACATTACACAAAGCCAACAAGCAACACTTGAGGAGGGTCAGCAAGCATGGTGCTGCGTGAGGTATCTAAGGGAGATGTTCAGAAGAGAGTTTTTATTTTGGCCATTTTGCTGGAAGTGGAATTCAACTTCTGAGAGAGCCTTAGCTGAGGTTTCTGAGATGTGCAGGTGTGAGAACTGAGTCTGCATTTATAGGATGTAGACTTTTCCAATATGCCAGCATAGATTTTCAGTTGAAAATATTCAATATATTTTAGGAACACCCTATTTTCTGGATATCTGCTTTGAAACAGAAATAAAACATAATTAAATTAAAATTGTAGCTCTCCATTGTTTTGGGGACGAAGGATTATTTTCTGCCAAATGTCTCTGAAAAGCAAACCTTGATGTTTATATTTTTGTTCTCAAAACCAAGTGAGTTGCCACAACACATTATGTAGAGCTATAAGTCATCTCCTCAGGCCCAATTATTTATAACTATTTTTATTTTCTGTTTCAAATACAAGGTCCTTGAATGGAAGACAATGATCTATTACATAAATATTTTGGTGGGTAGTATGAACAGTGGTAAATATATGAGAGCCATTGTGACAAGGATAAAATACCATAAATCCATTTTAAATGAATATAGATGAGCAGCACGCATTCCCTTGTGCTGTGGAAACTTTGCTCAGCCAGCTCAGAAAACTGGTCGTGATTCAAAAATATTTAAGGTTTTTGTTTAAAAATTTATGACTGCCTTCATGTCAACCATTCCCAAGGCTCTTGACCTCAGGAGACTAGATATAGATGCTCAAAATATCTAGCACAATTATTATTTGAGAAAAAGTGAGAGAAAAGTGAGATGAGAGAAAAGTGAGATGAGAGAAGTGATGTGCTGTTTTTGAGGCTCATGAGTGACCTCATTGTTTCCTCACATTGTCCCGTCTGCTAACAGAGAGCTTCTGCCTGTTGCAGCACTGGGGAGCAGCTGGGGATGCATGGTAGGCTACACTAGGACCGATTTATTCAATGTCACTCTGTCCTGGTTTTGGCCAGGACAGAGTTCATTTTCCCACTGTTGCTGTCGGAACCCAGGGAAGCCAAAGAACTTCTCCTGATCTTTTAGGGACATATTTTGTCCCTGAAGCTCCCCAAAAAAGGCTTGGCCTGCCAACTAAGCCTGTGGGAGCATTTGCCCCCACTTCTGGGTGAGCTGAGAGCACCAAAGAAGTGAAGAGATGGTTGTTAATGTACCGCAGAAAATGGGTTTGTAGTTTTAGATTTTGCTCTGTATATTATATAGAGACAACATGGAGGTTCTAGGGTGTTGGCTTCTACTTCTTCTTCTTCTTCTNNNTCTTTTTCTCCTTCTTCCTTTTCTTCTTCTACTTCTTCTTCCTTTCTTTTCTGACACAAGTTCCTATGATTCAGTGATTGGTAGAAAGAATCTAGTAGTGTAGAAGAAACATGTTTATTAGGATTAATAGTTATTGGTACACTGTTGAAAATATCTTACGTTGGAACTGGTAATTGGGTAAAACGTTTTTTAAACAGTCTGTCCTCAAGGTCTTCTTGCCATCTTGCAGCATGATTCTAATTGTGCTAAGCACAGGCAGGAGCGGCACACAGAAATTGAGATAAGAACTTAATAAACAACATGAAGAACAGAAGCTGCACTTGTGACTCCTTTCTTTTCTGGTATGGAACCTTGAAAAAGAAGAAAAAGCAGCCCAGCCAGGGGCAGAAAGCTTTTTCATGTTGCCATGAGGGTGGCAGAGCCTGGAGCCATGCGTGTGTGTCTGGGTTTACAATCTGTACCACACACACCATCACTAGGAGCCCTGGCTCTGGGTGGAAGAGGAACGGACCTGATGCAGAACTGCAGCCATTTTGTTCCTTTTTCTGAGGTAGCCAAGTAGCCAACAGAGCCAGTGGGGTGGCGTGGATGGGGCAAGGAGTGATTGGCACGATGCAGGCCACGTGGGCAGAGCAGTCCATCTCAGAGGGTTTGTCCATCATCATGTATCATTGTTCAGGGCAAAAAATCACTGCCTTCAGTGAAAACCATCATTTTTGCCTTTGTCTCAGGAAGACTCATGTGGCTGACCATGGTGACATCAGATCGGTCAGATTTCTGTAAGCGTTTTTGGCATGCAATCATGCTCTTTCATACTCTTGTTATTAGTATTCTTGCTATTATTGCTTCTTTTCCTTATCTTATTTCTGGTGTTCCAGTAATTTTTTTTCTCAACCCATAATCTGTACCTTTTAGTTCCTTTCTACCTGGAAAGGGTGGGGGTAAGGGAAGTGGTTGCTTGGAGCTTAATTTCCATCTGGTTTTAAACCACAACCGTTGAAGAAAAACCCACAAAAAAACAGTTGCTGCAGTTTATTTTACTGGGGTGTGTACAGTTTTTTGGTAGAGGAAGGACCATAACTTCAGAGGAGTTGACATAGGTCCTTGGGGCTACCCTAGGTAGGGATCCAGTCTAGGAGTTTAGGGTGGCAGCAACACAGGCCATAGAAACCTCCTCATGGATAGCTACTACCCTGCAGCAGAAAGGCTGGGTCACCCTCAGAGGGAGGCAGGGGTTTACCTCTGGTCCTCTGCCAGTCTGGAAAGTCCTGTCAACAGCTGAAGAACAAGTCTGGACACAAGCATATCTAGGACCCAAGATCAAATCCCACTGTCATGCAAGAGGCAGAGAGTTCCTGGAAGGGTCACCCTGGTTGCACTGGAGCGGGTAGTTAGAACTGTGGGTTCACAAAGGACTTGGTCCATCCACCCTGGTCACTCACTGTGGGAAAGAGAGGGCTTGTTTGAGGAGAATATTATAAACTGGTTTGGTCTTGGAAGGCTGATTTTAAAAATAGTCACCTAGGAACACCTGTATGGACAGCCGGTCTTAAACCTGGATTTCAGAGCTGAAGCATGGGAAAATTATGAAGCAGCCATCCAAACAAATATGGCATGCAACAGAGAGGCCAGTTCCTTTCTTCAGGTACAAATACATATATATGTGCTGGAAACAAAAGGTGTGCAGAGTAGTAGAGCTCTGACTTTGTCTGCTAAAAGAGCTAAAAGAGTATGTGAATAAACTTATGACACTTCATGCAGCTAGAAATTGTCCATCCCTCATTTCTGTGACTTTTACTGCTTATTTTTGGTCCAGCCAATGTCCATCTGCAAGATTTTATGATCATTTCCACACTTAGTCTGAAATTGACAATTCAGCCTGATGTATGTCAAAACAAACTCTTGTGGATAATTTCTGCCTTTTTTTCTCCAGGGTCATCATTTATATTCAGAAATGAGAAAGACTGCAGAGCTCTTCTTTGCACTGTCCTGAAGGGTTTAAGAGCTGTTTTTCAGAACAAGCTGCATGTCACGTTGCAAATGCTGATATTGAAGAGTCAGCACTTCCTGCCTCCTATTACCTCTGAGCTTATTCCGAAGATTTTTACTTCCATTAACATCATGATGCCTTCGAAAATCGAGTGTACTGTCGTGGAGTTCATTCCCAACTGAAGCCCTTGCAAGCTACATTTCAGGGCTGCTGACAAGGTGTTCTGTCACTGCCCCCCAGTTTTAGGCTGCTCTCTATAATGAGGAAATATTCCTTTAAAATCACCATAATGGTGTAATCTGAAGTACTCAGCTCTTCTGGTAATGGGGCCAGCTTTAAAAGCCATGGGTGTCTTGCATGCTGCAGGCTCTGCAGCTCTGCTAATAGGAGGGTGTATGTACCCTCGGGTCTAAATTTGTATCAACTGTACACATGAGCAGTGCTGGAATTAAACCAGTGCTAATAAAAGTGAGACAAATGGATAAATAAAAAGGTATTTGCCATAGTCACATATATAGAGGATGCATAGAAAGAGAGAAGGATAACTCCTATCCTGATATAAATACAGGTCAAAACAGTGGATTGAATGCTGCTTGGTGAGTTCTGCTCACATGTGCATTAGTAACTGGAAAAATGGTTCACATTTGCCCACTCGGAAGGGACTGGTGAACTGCACAGGCTGTGTTCTGTTCCTGCTTCTGGAACTGCAGAAACATCATACGGGAATATCCTTCCACATCCCATTACACATCTGCCACGCCTATGGCTTCCCATTACAGTTAACTGGGAAATGTGTGCGAAAGGCAATACAAAGCAAAATAAGCAGTCATTCCAATTCAGCTGTCACTTTTCTTCACAGTATTGAGGAATTTGTCCTTTGGTAGTCCTTCTGAAAGCAAGTAGATAGCTTTATAGACAAAATATTATATGGTGAAAAATGTGATTCCTCGGAATTTGAGTCATTTGGGAAAAGAAAATATTAGTAGCCTTTTCCCCTTCTAATTTTTAAGCCTACCACTTTTTATTTCTGATTAAAACTTACCAAACCAAAGAATGCTACGTTCATTTCCTCTTATCCTCTACCACAAAGAGGTAAATGCAGTTTGGGTTATAAATGTAAGTTTTAGGAAAGGGCATATATTAATACCTACCAGCTAGGAAACTTGCAGTTGGAATGACTTGGGAAAAGACAAACAAAAGGGTAAAAATCACTTTGGAGGTTTCACATTTCTCATAGCACCTTTTGCCTTTGAATTACCATAAACATCTACTTTTATTAGATTTTAAAAATGCCTTTTAAATCTGCTTACAACTAGGTGACTTTTGCTGCCTGAGATGCTAAATAAACTGCAAATAAACTTAAAAGCTATTTGTTTTCAAACATCCTGTTTATCTCTTTTGAGAACTGCTTCATCTCCAGCTGCAGGTACTTCAAAGAGAGACAAGCATTTGAGAAACAGACTGCAGCTGAAATCAGGAATACTTCTTGTAGTTTACACGCTGAACAAAGCATGATTTGGGGTTACAAGCACTTCAAATGTCTTTCTAGTGAAGGCTAATTAATTATTGCTTTAAAACAAACAACTTACTTAAATCTGATGAGTCCCTGTTTTATGCATTTTAAGCTCCTTTCAATTATTTTAGTATATAATTCTGACTAGTTAATTACCCTCTTATCTCTTTGACCAATGCCTTCCCCTTTTATCTTCTAAAAACACCACCCTAAATCTCTATTTGATTTCATAGAGGTCGTTAATGTCTGTCACATCAATAAAGGTTCAGGCTTATGTCACAGTTCTTGCTGGCAAATGAAATATTCTTATTCTCAATATACTATTTCCTAATTTCTTACAGCACAATTTCAATATAGGAAATGAAAGGTGTAAGTGTTGCCTTGTTTTTATCCTAGGTACTAATTTCTTTATTCTCTAGGAGGTGCTCTACCTTTCTACTCCTAGGAGGTGGAAAAGAATGATGATCACTTAAAATGAGATTGCATTCTCAGCTAATGCTGAACGAAGAATTTTTTTATTCCTGTAACAAATGGGAGAATATTGAAATTTTTTATGCAATTAGAATTATTTTTATTTTTTAGATCAATTTGTGCTGCAAATGCTGGCTATTCTGAAAGCATTGCACAATAAAACAAAAAAAATTCCAAGGAAAAGCTCTGATATTTCAATTTTTATAATTAAGATAATTAAAATAATTACTATTGTTCCTAACATAGTATTCTTATCCATTGAAAATGCTTTCTGCTTTTATGTGAAATGTTATGACATGAATTACTCTCATCTATGAATAGATAAAATAGGTATATAAGTCATTTTAATAGTTGTTTAATATGTTAGAAATATTTAATTGCAGTGCCATTATGTGCCACCAATGTATTTGGAAAGCCTAATCTGAGTACTTCAAGTATTTCAAGTAATCAACACTGGAAGTGAAAAACAACTGAGAGCTAAAAATGAATAAATTGATGTTTATATCTGGAACAATTATTATAATAGGTTTAAATTCTATTATTTAGTTTTTTGTGTTCCTTTTTAGTCTGTATAATTACTGACTATTAAATTAGAGGTTTTATTCCCCCACTCTCTTTTGAAAAGACGAGGTAGAAAATGAAGGTCCAAAGAAAAGTTTTGTTTGCAGGTGCAAGCTCTTAACTAAATACAAGTGAAGACAGTGGGAGACTGCAAGTAGATATGACCATTCTGTAAAAACTATGGTGGCTTTCATGTGCAGACCTTAAGGCTGTCGTGGTTGAAGTATGCAGGCAGAAAAGGAAGAGAACCAGCATGGCAGCACTGCTGAAACTCCTGTCTTCTAGGCTTTTTCTCCTTGGACTTATACTGGAATAATGGCCAGGTTCTTGGGCTCAATGTACACTGCACGAAAAGATCAAAAAGTGCTGATGAAATTTCAAGCCGCTAGTGAGAGGACCAGGCACACTTAATCAATAGGTCAAAACAGAGAATAAAGTATTTTGAATCCCACATCTTCTAGGGATTCTTTGAATTTTTTTTTTCAGTTTTGTCAGTTTCCATCAGAGTTCATAATCTACAGGGCTTTACTGAAAATTGGCATTTTCATTTTCATTCTGTATTATTCCCAGGAAGTAGAGCTGTGATAGACTCCTTCTAGTCTTTGTTTGGACTGTGGTTTGAATTGCAGTGTAAACATTCATGCTCTGCCCACCCACCATGAGGTATCTGGGAGCACATGTTCATTGGACATAGGGACCAGATGATTCCTTTTGACCAGGATGAAACAGGGTTACATGGCCCCAAGAGTGACAAGTCTGTTGCAAAATCACGGAATCATAGAGTGGTTTGGGCTGGAAGCGATATTAAAGATGATAGAGTTCCAACTCCCCTGCCGTGGTCAGGGACAACTTCTAGCTAGGCCAGGTTGCTCAAAGCCCCATCCAGCCTGGCTGTAAACAGTTCCAGGGATAGAGAACCCACAGCCTCTCTGGGCAACCTATTCCGGTGTCTCACCAACATCACAGTAAATTATTTTTTTCTAATATCTAATCTAAACCTGTCATACCTCCTTTCTAAGCCATTATCCCTTGAGTCATCTCAAGCCTTTACTGTTCTTTAAATTATTCCCATGATGACAGAGTAGAAATGGTAGTAAGATGCATCTCTCAGAAGCTGTCCAAGCCAATCTCCTCCTTCCGTGATATTTCAGAACCTTTTACATTTGGGGATTTCTGGTGTGTTTTGTTGGTTTCTTTTCCTTGTGATTTATCTCATTTAAATTTTTTCAGACCTGAAATAATGAAGAAAGAGGTGCTTTAAACAAGCCTGACCTTCCTGGAATCTAACAAGTCTTTTTCAAGTTAGATGCATTCTGTCCAGCCCTTTGTAACACTTGAAACTCAGGCAGTTATAAAAAAACTGAAGGCTGAGTAATTGCAGCAGACTACCTTTACCCAGTTAGCCAAAATAAGTATGGAGAAAGGTCTGTGCCAAAAGAGTAGTATCACTCCTATTGATAAGGAATGTTATACATCTGTAAACTCATAGTTTGTAGTTTGTACAGTCACTTGGGATATTAGGGAAAAGATTTTCAAAGACCGTGATATTTTCATCCCTGATAAAATCCACTCGGAGAAGGAAGAGAACTCAGGAAACAGCAGGGTTCCTCCTAGAGTGCTCTGGGCTTGGCCATGCAATCCAGTTAATTCCTGAGAGACTTGATGAAAAGAGCCAAAGTCCCTGGATGTTGCCTCTCTACTGTGCTGGACAGCACATCCATTGGAAACCATATATTCCCCCTGCTTTTATGGTATGTGCTCTCATCAAGGGCATGAGCACAGAATTCATTCTGTCTTGAGGGGGATTAACCACAAAATTGATAGGTTTTATTTATAGGTGTAACTTCTTATTTACATTTTACTCTTTGTCCATGGCAGTGGCATATAGTGACTAAATCAGACACAGACAAATATTCAGGCAGACAGAGTTTGCTCCCATTTCTGGCACATATTTTATTTTGGAAAAGAAGAGAAGAGTAGTTCTACAGATTATATTTTAGAGGAAAATATATGCTTGCTTACTTCCAAAATCAAAATTTTGTCTCGTTTTGCCATCTCTGATATTAGATTCAATCCCAGAAATTACAAATGCATTGAAGCATAACAATTTTAACTATTGATAAATTGATGCCACAGCTCATTCAGAAATCTAAACAACCATTTTCACACCTTGATATTGCAGTGTTTTCAAGATGTTTTTTGTATTTAAAAATGAATTATTTTTAAAAATTGCTTAATCTTTTTTAAACTTAGCATATGATTTCCATCTAAATATTAGAAATTTTATTTGAGAATTATATTATCAAAGTTTCCCAAATGACTATCGTTGCCAAAAGATACTTCTCCCATTTTTCCCCCAGTATTGACACAGCTGTGTTAATGAAGCTACTGGAATTACCATGTAATTAAATACTGCATATACATCTGGGATTTTTTCCAGTTCCTTCAGTTGTGCTACATAAGATGCTGCTTTGGCTGAATTTAGAAAATAGTACTTAGTAGAAGAGATGGTCTTTTTTCCTTTTTTTGTTTTTCAAGTGGATGTGACATTTTTGGAAAATTAACTTTTTTTTCCTTCTCTATTTGTGCTAAACATAACAAATCAATGGGGCAGTTACTGCCATTTCTTCCAGTAGGAAATAAAGATACCTGTATACTATGACATCTTTTTCATTCTGTCATATATAAAGAGAGATGTCATGTTCAGGATGATATAAAGGCAAAATGTAAGAATATTATTTCCTGTATAATTACCACTAGATAAATATGGACATTTAAAAAGCTATATATGTATCTAGCCTGTCATGACAATAATCACAGGGCCTGAACAGTGTGTGATTCACTTTTTGCACTATGCTGGACTGACTTCTAAACAAGTAATTTATTTTGTTTCTTTCAGAACAGACTCAGCAATGCACTTATAGGCCACTTTATACATGCAAAGATCTCCTAGGTCAGCTGAGAGCTTAAAATACTTACTCTACAATGCTAAATCCAAAATAAACTGTTCCCAGATAAGTGGTTACAGCTCAAATGGGGACTTCTGGTTTAGATTCTCGTAATGCTGTCTGGTTAATCAGTGTGCTTCTGCTGGTAAAGTTTCAGTTAAAGAATATTTATCTCTGGGATGAAGAAGAAGAAAAGACATCAAGACTGCCACACCTTTGCCTAAAATAAATGATGGATGTGTCAACTACAAAGTATGTTTTGTACATGTAGAGGAACATGTCATTCCCTCAGCCCTGTCCTCAGTAGTAAGCCACACTATGTCACTTTCAGATGAGGGAAATGCTGTGATTTTAAGAAATGCTGAAAGTACTCGCTTTGATTCTTCTGATCCCTCTAAAAAATGCAGTTAGAGAGAGCTTGAAAGTAAAGAATTCTGCCACAAGATATTCTTTAGTTTATGAAAATATGTTTTGCTGAATTATGTTACTATGGAGATAGGAGTGGCCTCAAGAAAAATCTCCTCTTGAATTTTAGAAGTTTACATTTTACTACTTTAGCAGCTTCTGGGTGCTTTAGGATATATAGTACTGTACAGTGTCTTCCTACAAAGGGCCTTTTGTGCTGTGCAGAGTCAAGGTAAGCATGAAAGAGCCTCTTCTTGCTTTTGGGCTCTGTGGCTCTGGAAGGTGGAGATTAGGTGTACATAACTCAAGGCAATTAGAGATGGAAAGTCTGCCAGACTGCTTTCTAGAGGTTTTCAGGTTTGGGGGGGAGGGTGAGTTTGATTTTAGATAACTCAGGTATTGATGATCCTATCTCTGGACAACATATTCTGTAAAACTCATTGGTAGGAATTCTTCCCAGACCATTCAACCTAGTATTTTCCCCATCAGTATTCAACTAATAGGAAGGACTTCTCTCATATTGAAATCCATCTATCAAAATGTTAAGTCTTCCAAATCACTCCAGATGGAACTTTTAATATCTTTATTTTTATAGAGGATAAATCACTCTCATCCAATCACAAAAAGCCTGTGGGGGTTCAGATGTTAACATTCCAGTTCCTGGTGAAAATGTATGTTCCCAAAAAAGGATGGGGAGCTATAGCTACAGACACTGCACAGCCATGGGTTTAAGACTGATAGAATTGCAGTGTTATATGTCAAAGTTTAATATAACTAGTTCTCTCTTACTTCATGAATGTTGCTCATTGCCAGATCAGAATTGAAGGAGGCTAAGCACATAAATTCTGGATATGAGATTTTGAATTAAAAAGAAAGGTTTCAGTACAGTGTTTATATTAGTGCTCATGTCATCCTCTATTGTCTCCCAGTCTCTATATCTTCCGTTCAGAAAGAATTACCCAATCTTCCCAGAGCGTTCTGATGTGTGCTGCCTGATAACCAATTCTTGCATTCAAAGACACCTGCATATGAGTGATACAGAAGTCTGTCAGCTTTCTCTTCATGGGGGTAGCAGCTCTCATGGCAGATACACCTGTGTCTAGCGGCTGCTGAGCTATCACTGATACCTCTAAGCTTTTATATTTGGTTGGCAGTGGTATGCCCATGACTGGATGTCTTCTCATGCAGCTGTAGAAGTAACACCTGATTATGTGAGATTACTGCTGGGTCTGAGACCCTGAGCTGCCGTGGCTGAGCTGCCTTACTTCTATAAAGTACGTAGGAACTTTTGATTTTAAATCTGTTTTCCTTTCACACTACTTCTCTTCCTTTACCGTGTTCAAAATTATTTGAAAAGTAAAACTAATACTAAGCAAAACTAAAAAAAAATAAACAAAAATTATATGAATTACAGACTGCACAGAAAAGTATGTTTCTTACATGCTTCCTAAGACATAAGGGTATGTTATCCCAGCCCCAAGGCCTGTCTGCAAGGTCCAGGCAATTCCAGCTTCTGCATCTACACAGAGCGAGACCCCTTGACCCAGGTGCTGCATCACAAGTTTGCTATAAGTATTTTTTATGAGGAATACTCCCATTCTTTTGTCTCCTTCAGGAGAGGAAGGTCCCATGTCTGCACTTGCTGAAAGTTTGCTTTGCTTACCCAGAGGAGTGTGCTCAGAGCCATGACTAAACAGGGAGTTCTGCAGGGGGAGGAATTTGAGTGACTACTTTTCCTTGACAGCACATGCGTTGGCCTTCTCTCAGTGCAATACAAAAGAGTGGAAACTGGGTAGAAATAAGCCCAAGGGTTTTGTCAGGAAAAGCCTTGAAATCTTTCCTGCTATAGCAGATGGGATTTGTAGGCATATTGACTGGAGCAATGAATGGATAGCTAAAATTGAGTTTTAAGTATATCCTGGATTTGAGATAACAAGCTTGGAACTGTTGGCCGCAATTTATATGGGGTTCTGCCTCTGTTTCCAGTGTCCAGATTCTGTCAAGTTCTACTTTGATGTCTTTGCCAAAGCTCCATTTTATAGTTTAAAACAACCTGTTAGTCTGGATGTGCTCTACAGGAGAGGAAAGCAGTGGAACCATAGCCATTCTTCTTGTATCTGATCTTTCAGTCCTGAGGTCTACTTCAGAAGAAGCTCTGCTGCAGGCTGGGTGCTACATCCCATGTAAGCTTCCCACACTGTCATTGCCATCCTTTATGTACCATCCTTTCCAAGGCATAGTTATAGCCGTGGGGAAGGAAGGGAGATTCATCCTGAGTTGCTTTGCTTTCTCTAGTACTGTTCCATTTCACACTCTGACCCAGTTCACTGGATATTTTAGCTTCTAAAGAGTATTCTACCTCGAACCTCATCATGGCATGTCGTATTCAAATCTATTGGTTGAAGTTCTAAGGACCTTCTTTAGCTGGAATCCAGCTATTGTGAATATGACACTCTCATGCCACTCTGTGATCTGTGCAGTAGCTAGCTATTTCCTAACAGTAGGAAGCATCCTCCTGTGACTTGTACCCAGCAGAAACTAACTAGGGAAATCTTACTGAGCTCATTATTTTGTGAATGAGTGAGGGGACAAGCTGCAGAGATTGGAAAATGTTAGTGTGCACTGACGCCCAGGAGCTGCATTCAGGAATTGGTCATCTTAACATCTGCAATAAGACAGGGAAAATAATTTGTCATTTTGCCACCTACATGCAGTAAGAATTTGAGAGGTAGTTTTATGAGAAAATATGATATTGAGTATCCTAATGCATGTATAATCTTGAGTCATGATGTTACAAATCAGCCAGAATAAAGTAACATCTTATCCTGAATGTACATATATTCTGCATACCACTTGAAAATGAAGTAAAACCACTACAACTTTGAACAATTAATGTTTTTTAATCTACCCCTCCATTTGCCACATTCTCCTTATGCCCAGCAGCTACTTGATCACATAGTCATCAGTTAGAGGGCTCAAATAAGTAGCACAACTAGTCAAGAGACTGAACACAGTCAAGAGACACAGTTTCCCAAAAAAGAGAGTAGAAGCAGTAATTGTTTTAAGGAGGAATAGAGGATTTGCATTAGGTGAACAGAGGTAATTTCCTCACATGCTACAGGCCTCTGAAGTTCCACTGCCTCAGCCCACTTATTGACACTTTGTCCACAACAATCAAGCTTGTGCTTCAGCTTTTTAGCTTCCTTGCACAAAGCATGCACGCAAAAATTACTTGCAGATAGGACTCCCCCTGAGAGCAAGCACTCTGCACAACCTCCTTGCTCTGCTGGTTTTAAATAGAAAAAGGTGTTTGCAAGCAAAGTCAGGTACCATTCCTTGGCTCCCAGGAAAGCGCTGCTGCACTACCGACACCAAGAAAATGGCACTTCTTTGAATGAGAATGCCAGGACAGATGCGCTGAGTCAAACCAAACCTTCACCTAACAGCATAAAACTGTGTCCAAAAATGGAGATGAGGGAAGACTGACACATGCAGCATTCAAAAATTGTTTAATTATTGCCCTGAAAAACTTGATCTGACTCTGAAGCTGAAGTTGCTTTGAGAAGCTGGCAGAAACAACCTCCAGAAGACTCTTTTAATCTAAATTATTTCATTACTCCAATCAATGGAGCCTTTTTCACTGAACTGACCACAGCCTCTAATAATTTACATGTTCTGCTCTAGCTTTGGGAAGTATCCCCTCCTGTACTTCACTGGAAGAATAAATCCCCATTCTATTACACACTAGTACTACATTATATACAGTACAGTACTACAGTTTATTTCAGTTTTCTGTACCAACACTAAAACTTTCTTAGTTAAAACTAAATATCATATTCTGCACCGTTACAAGGGTGATGTTGCATAGAAGAAAAACAACCCTTCTTATATGAAGAAGGTCTTGCTTTAAACAGTTAAATGGCTTTGTTAGATTTGTTTTCAATCGCATTGTTACAAAGAAAGATTAATAAGGCACAAGACAAAAAGTCTTTTACTGCTCAGTCTGTGATATAAAATTCTGAATTCAATATGTGTGAATCAAATCTCTGTTCTTGACAGCTTTGCCACATCTGCCTTTTTTTGCCTGGGTTTGACACAGTTGAGTGGAATGAAGCTCAAAAGTAAAAGGTTTTTAACCTCCTTAAATACATATTTACTGTCTTTGTAATAGAAATACGGAATCACCAGCAACTGGTGACTGAAATACATAATTTGAAAAGCCACTGTTGCATTTTCCGTTCCACATCCATCTTTTGATATATCTTGAAATTAAATGTACAGTGAGTGTCTCCAACTAAATTTCTTGTTTTCTGAAATGATGAGAGAATAATAAAATGATGCTGTTTCTGGAAGCTTTTTTCCAGGCAGAAGAGCCTAATAAAAACCTGGTGATGGAAAGGTTGTGTCTGGAACCACTGCGAATTGGAACTTGCCCTGCAAGAGTCAGGCTTTGGTCAGGTGTACTAGTGGCTTTGCAGAAAGAGCTCCTCAAAAGTACGCAGCATTTAAACAGCTGAACAGGCTGTGCTTGTTAAAAGGGGAGAAGAACAATGTGCAAGAATGTTGAGGGCCAGAACTAATGGTTTTGTTGTCCATGATGTACAGTTTTTCAACTTGTGCAGAGAAAGTGTCCCACCGCCTTGGCTTGTCCACTCAGGGCCAATGCTGCTGCTCCCACTAACCCTACCAGGGAGCTGTCCGCAGACTTAATGCTTCTGTAAAATTGGAAATATCACTTGAAGAGTCAGTGGGAAGAAATGCAGCAAATATCCTCTTCTTCCACTGCAGAAGATGCTGTAATTGAAAGCTTAAAACCAGCTCTCCTTCAAGACCTTCACCTCTCTCTATGAACAGAAGTGACTCATAAATAAATACTCTTATCTGCTTTGAATTGCTTAGTCAAGGTTCATCCTTTGAACTTCTTACTCAAATTCAGGTAAATTAACTCACAAGGCAAATCAAACTGAACACTTTGTAGACCACATAAAATTGTGCAAAAAACACTTCAGCAGTGAAAACAAAATATTTTCAGAGGGTGAGGGGAAAGAGGGAGTGAAATTATCTTGGTCCACATGAATATTGATTTTTTTGTTTTGTTTGTCTGGCTGAAATCAAATGATTAAAAGATTAAGCACAGTCATTTTTTGAAGATCTGTTTCTTAACTTGAAAGAAAATTTTGCAATAACAGCTGCTTTTAAGCAATTAAAGGGAATCATATTCTGAAGACTGTGAATTAAAAGAGGGTATGGGTTTGGGGATATTTTTTGTTTGTTTCTTGAGTTTTGGGGTTTTTTTAAATACATTTAATATATAACTTTGCGTTCTGGTCCCAGTTTCCTATCCTCAGAAAGGAGCTCTGAATTTTTCTGTTGGAAGATTTGAGGAGGATCATCACATATTCAATACAAATATCATTTTAACATGGTCTTCCTTTAAATTCCCCAAGTGCAGTAGGAGTTTAATGTCTTTCAATAATTTGCTTGCACATTTTATGAAGCATTTAAAAGAGAAAAAAAGGACCATGTTTGCATGGTTAAGAACTCCAAGGTAACAGGCTCAAAGTCCTATTCCCCTCTTGATGTATGAATATAACCCAAGGTACTCCCATCTTTCATCAAGACTCCCTCTATCACTTGTTCACCAATAAGGTTTACTAGCACTGCTTAGGTTTTCTATTTAAATACTTCCCCTTTTCTAGGAAAACACTGAATTAGCAAGGATTTGGCATAACCTAAGCACATTTTCTAATAAATTAATTGTCAAAACTATTTTGCCTGGCCCTAGGTAGTACTAACACAACTTGATCAATTTTATATTAATAAAAGCTGTATTTGAACTGATTATAAGCTACAGGCAGAATTTGAATGTGAAATTTTACTCTATTTTGTCTTCTAAAAATTGAATGCTGAAATACTAATGACTGCTGTGAAACCTTTGTGCAGCAACTGGCAGTGCTAAAGGGAGAAAAAGCATGTAACAAATTTTGACCTCAAAATTGTCTTTTGAATTGTGTTTTCATTAACTTTAGATACCAGGAGATTCTGGCATGCTGAGAGTAAGAACCCTGTGTTACCATTGCATCAAATCATGGTCAAAAAACTGTACAAAAGCAGATATTCTTGTCTTTCTCTTGTTCACTTCTGTCTTTGTGAGCATTTTATTTTAACTCCTTGTTTTTTCCCTTGAGGTTAGAAGGCAGCTTTTGTATTCCTTTGGTAAAATAAGGTTTAGGAGCTGCTCTTTTATCTAAAATATCATTATTTGTGAAATTTCAGCAAGAAGTAGAATGTTTGTGACTATCTGTAAATACAGATTCAAGAACTTAGGCATTAATTTTTTGCTCCAAATTGTGACTCAATCATTTATTGTTCACAACATTGTACCTCAAACGTATGTGTTCCCAAGTTGGAGTGCCATGCTCTTGTGCCATCATTAGGTGACTCAGCAAATTCTGAGTCTTGTTCAAAGCCCAGAAAAATAAATGAGGAAACTTTTTCTTTATTTCCAGCCCCATAAAGTGTGGAGAGAAACCCAAAGGTGGAAAAACTCTCTTGAACTCCTGTGGAATCAGGATTTCCTTCAGACCTTAAACACCTGCTTTGTGATGGTTGAATTTCATCACCTATGCCAAATGCCAAATTACTCACCTTTCCATTATCAGGGTACCAGTATTTTTGCATCAGAAAATGCAGCTTCATCAAAACCAAAATGTGTTAAACACTTGGACTTTTTTCCCTGAAAAGAGTTCTCAAGTACTGAGAATCCTTCAGCTACCTTGATTTCAGATGACAAAAATATTCTCTCTTTTGAATTTAAGACTCAATTTGATCTTTTCATGAATAAGTTTACAGTCTAAATTGTAAAATTTAATCTTAATTTCCATTTTTAGTCTTATTTTAAACATCATCTATATGACAATGCCTTACTGTTGCCAACAGCAAGCACACTGGTCCTTTCTGTCCCTGGAAATATTAAGGCGTTTCTAATGTGTTCGGACAGAAATCCCATTTTCAGGCCAGTGCTAGTTTGTGCAAACAAGTTTTCAATGAGATCCAAAGAGAAGACTCAGATGTCACAGGACAGAAGAGAAACAAGACCACATTTGCATGTTTTGGGCAGCTGTTTTTGCCACACCTGGGTATAATATGTTGCGTGTGTGATAAAGTGCTAGTGCCCTGAGAGCACCAACAGACCACCACCACAGCTGCCCCCTCCCCTGCCCCTGGCTCACTACCCCTTCTCCCACACCCCCACCAGTCCCCATTCCAGTGATGTCACAGCAGGGCCGTGTCCAGTCCCCACAGCCCTGCCCTGCCCAGCCACAGGACCCCCACAGCACTGACATAAAACACAAGGCAGGAAAGCAGAAACTTGATGAGAGAATGAAAACAAAAGTCTGCCTGCTCCCATTTGAATGAGAGGAGGGAGCAAGAGAGAAATCATGAAGGCTGAAGTAGCAACCACCCAGGTTTCTAAGAGAAAAATGAATAAGGACACTAGGACACTGCTGAATTCACACTACCAGCATCACTCGGTCTATATAATTGACTTTGATAAGTAAATGATCAATACTGCAGTGTAGATGTTTATGGACCATAGTGTCCAAAGACATATCACCCATTAACAGCATTTCCAGCAAACATGATTTCCAGGCACTTGTTATTAGATTTCCAGCATTTTTAATTTTAAAAAACCCAGCTTATTTTAACCTCCTTGTAAAACTTGAATACTCAACTAGTGAGAATGATTACTACTCATTTTATTTTTAAGTGGTTCCAAAGTCATACCTTCTGCTCATGCATTTTAAATACAATTTATGGCCCAATTTGTCATGTGAAAAATGGAGGGAATAATTGCTTGAAGAGAAAAAAAAATGGTTATACTGTTTTTTAATTGGTGGGGAGAGGGTGTAAGATTTGCCTCATGATGGTTAAAACCTTAATGAATAACATGGTAAAAATGGCATGAATTAAGGACATTATGCATGAAGCTGAGAGAACACGTCAATTCAGAAATCAGGGAACATATTCCAGGCTTTGTTTTCCAATAAGGACAAAAAACAGTGTTTGATTTAAGATTCTCAGCACTTCTAGCACAATTATATGAAGCTTGGAGATGATTTGCTCAACAAGTCAGAATAAAAATGTGACAAAACAGAGAACAATGCCTGTAAAACTTTGGCAGAAGAGGCTTTAGTTCATTTGAAAGCCTAACTCTTGTCTCACTGTTATTTGCAGCCAAATGTCAAAGAATCACCACACAGAAAACATGACATCAAATACCAGGGAGCAAAGTTTTCACATTGCCTCAGCAAGACGCACAGGCAAGAGAATCTGAAGTATAAAATGCATATGTCTGCATTACAGTAAAAGTTTGATAGCTTGTATTGCATACAAAATATTTGAGAATGATGAACATATTTTAAACAGCTATACCTAAAATTGTCTTATCTTCTCACTTTAAACTTCTCAAAACTTTCAGCTGTCAAGATGAAAGTCCGTTTGTCTAAAGAGGAGAAAGAAAGTTGCCGTGCAAAGATGAATGTTCTAACACGTTAATATTTAAGACTACTCTTAGGGCAAAATCTATTGTCCCTCTTCTTTTAAAAAAGCAAACAAATAAACAAAACCAAGGAAACACTGACCCAATTTGTGCACATCCTTAGCAAACTGCAGTACAAAATTAAGAATTGGCAGGAAGAGAGAATTTAGGAAATCAGAGATGCTTTACAGATTCTTAGGGAGAATTAATTTCAGTTTAGCAGGTTGATGAGCACTTTAAAAGTGGAGTTTACTAATATTTTTTATAACATTATTTTTGGAAAAGTCCAAGGATGTAAATAGAGCATTTTGCAATGCACAAAGAAAGTGAGCCTAGATTTTTGATTCAAGCTACAGCCTAATAGAAGTAACTTTTTATGTAGGTGCAGGCATTTAGGACAGAGGCTTTCAGTTGCATTATTTCATGTTCTAGTGATTTTACCAGATACTAGAGTACTGCGTAACAATTTAACTTCATTGATTGCTCTTTTTGATGCAGTTAAAATTTATAGTAAATATCACTGTGCAATTCAGAGAACAATTATACATGACCCTTAGAATTTGGGTGTGGAAAAGTAGTGTAAACTTTTTCTACTGACTTGCCTGTCAATGGAATATTGTTCCATAACAAATATTTCTTCAGTTTTTTCTTTTTTTATATCACTTATGACGTATCTTTCAAAATCTGACCTCATTTCTAGCCCCAGAATTTTACATCTGAAGGTCTCCCCAGTTTGATTCACCACTTTTGAAGGTGGTTTCCCTGGTTTGGGGTCCGTGAGACAGCAGTCATAGTTAAACCAAAATCACAGTTTTCAGTTATGGAAGAAACACTGTCCAGCATATTTTTATACTTGGTGTGAGATCTCAGCTTTAATGAGTTCAATTAAAAAGCACCCATTGGTTTGGAGGAGTATATGGGATTCACCTCTTGTACAGCTATCAGCTGAGTTAAGCAAATGGTGACTGAACTTCTTTGTCCAATGTGTACCTCTCTGCCTTCAGTTTGCCCAGAAAAATGGTACTGACCACAGTAGTTTTATCATTGCAACAACACTTCATTACAGCACCTCATATATTTTTTACAAGGTAGCAATTATTTCAAGAGATTAATTTTTAAAAACAAAGACTACACAGTAAGGAGGCTTTTATTATAAACTCCCTTACATATTGCTAAGCGTTTTCTTCATTTTTGCCCTGGCATTTGGCCACTCTGATTCCCCTGCCGCAAGTTATTGTCTCTGTCTATTTTCTGATCCTGGGCCCCAGGACTGCAAATGTTGGTATGAGAAATTAGTTCCTGGAACTTTAGTGGAACTTCTTGCATTGTGCAAGTACTCAGATGTATTTTCTTTTTTTTCAGAGAACTGAGATGTTTATCTCTGAAGTTTTCAAGACAAACTTAGATAATTAAACTTATTCACTTCTTGATCCTAAAAAGTTAATACTCAAATCTTTCTGCAATAATCTTTATCAACCTTTCTAATTTTGGGGGATATTTTATTGCCTGAAAATTATTTTATTCATGTTTTTTAGGTTTACTTTTTTTTTTGAAAGCTACCAAAATATGGTGAAGGTCATGTAGTAAGTGACCAGTATGTTTGTGACTGAACTGCATGTCACATGGAGGAAAGGCATGAGAAGGGCAAAGCAATAGTGAATTCAAGAACTCCCACAAGGAGAGGCAGAAAGAAAGTGATTGATACAAGCTGTTGCTTCTTCAATTCTGAAATGGTCCATCTGTGTAGCCTGAAGCATAGGAATGAGGTAAAGGGATATTTGGAAAGTTCACATAACTTATTTAAAACTAAAAATAGCAGGTAATGGCAGGAATTAACCATTTCTTTGCACAGACACATCAAGCAAGTGACTTCTTTACGGAAATAAATATGCAGCTTTGAAAGGAAAATAAGAAATTGATGCTAATCTCCGATTCAGTAATGTCAGAGTTCATATATGCATAGAGTTACTAACCAACTGATTTTCTGAAATGAGGCAGTGGATGAATTTCAGAGGTATTTATTTTTAAATTGAGTTGTCAGTTCACTGCCAATTCATAAAACCAACTCTGCTGTGATATCAACTCATCACAAAATAAGCTGACAGACTGTACCATATTTTTATAGTGAATCATTTAAATCATGAATCATTCATAGCTTTACACAGGTGCTGAAAATAGTGAAAACCTGCTGTCATGCTAGACAAGCCTGGCACATGCTTTCCACAAGTGATGGGTTCTTCTTTGCAGAACAGATCAGTTTTTAATCCTATTAGGAAGAAAGAAAGATCAAGAAAACAAAACCAAACAAAACAAAAGGGCTGTATTCTTCATCCCTTCTTTTTCCCCTTTTCTCCCCTCCATTTTTAATGATATTATCCTGCCCATTCAAAATGGAAAGCAGAGAAAAAATATTTTGTTTCTATGTTGCATTTTTTCCTGCTTTTGGTCAATTGACAGACAGATATAATCCATGTTGTTCTAAATGGAGCAAGTCCTGATACAATGAACATGTTACTGTTCTCATTCTGAATCACCCCCAGAATGTCATTCTATTGACGTTATGTATTTGTAGATGATTTGTTGTATCCACCAAAATAACCCAAGGAATCTGGGCATTAGTACAAAAGGCAGTAGCAAATTATAGGCTAGCCTTGTAGCCTCAGCAAAACATGCAGCAAGCCTGTCATGGGGCAGTCTGCAGACTGCTTTATTCCCTGCCTTAAATAAGAGTAGAGACATGGCTTGCAAATGAAAATTAAAATACCCACCTGGACTGATCCGAAAAAGTTTCGGGATGGGCCTGGTTAGCATGCACTGCATTAGGTGGCTGGTGATGTTCTGGGAATCACTGATTCCATGTCAACATATCTGTAAAACGAGTTAATGAGCCAAGGGACAGGATGTAGCCATTTCACGCATGATTAGGCAGGCTCTCCTTGTAAAGGAGTGCTCAGCCCATCCCTGGGGATGTGTTCTGCCTGCCAATCTGTGACTGGCTCAGGCAGACGTGTAAGTCAGGAGAGGAAATGCTTTAGGCCGCTCTTATACCATCGAGGAGTATGACTTTGTGATAAGACTGGCAGCCTTCACCCCTAGGCACTTAGCTCTCAAGAGCTTTGGCATCTGGCAAAGTACTCCTACAGTACCTTTGCATTGCAGAAGGGTTATTTGCTACAGCAGCTCCCTCACTAAAGCTGTGACAGGGAGAGACGATAGCCAAGGTGAAGAATCAGACCACTCCCCTCAGAAATAACCCAACTTGGGATTCACAGCCCCAAATCTCTGTTGGAGCCAGGTGCCTATGCCAAGACACCAAAGTAAGCCGTGGGATTCCCCTCTCTCCTTCTGTCCAGCTTGTCAGAGCACTCACTCATGGGGCTCTTGCAGGAGGCAGAGGTTCATTTCCAGCTGCCTCATCACAGTGTGTGGGGAGCCTTAAGACTGCTTCAAGGTATAAGGAGTAAGTAGGGCATGCTTCCAGCCCCTCATGTTAAAGTTGTTCCAGTTTACTCGATATAATTAATTATTCATTCAGACAGCAGAAAAGAAGTGAAAAGGAAGAGAGGGAGGGACAGACTTTCTTAGTATGGAAGCTGAGTAATGTTTACCAATATTAGCAATATTGACCAGAACGAAGGGGAGACCTGAGGCTCAGACACTGTTAATTGGTATTTTTCATCTCAAATGAATATGACAAGGAGTGGAACCAAAACTTTAATGTTTGAGAGAATGGTGTTCTGTGACTGGAAGTGATAGGGAAACTATAATCCACCACCAAATGTTTTGTGTTGACTGTCTCCATAAGATATCTTCCAAGAATATATCCTGCCTTGGATGTTAACAAAGGCAGGTAAATAAATTGCTAAACTGATGGCCCAAACAGAGAAGTCATATGGAGGAGCTATGAAGCCACTCTGCATTAGTAAGGATAAGGAGCTTCCAAGAATTCCCAGAAGTCGCCGAACTTTGAGGAAAAATAGCCCAAGAGGTGCCTGAGGTGTTTTGGAGTTAGACAGCAGCTGAGTTTCTGAGAAAGCCTAAAGGCTTTAATGATCTGAAATGTTAATTAGCACATCTGTGTATCTGAATGGAAATGGTCTCTTTATTCCCTAGGCTCTTTCCAGATCTAATTCAGAATAATCATGGACTTGGAAAAGTGGCCTTTTTTCCTGCTGAAAGTAATATGTCCACCCTGCTCAAATCCAATTTCTCCCGATGGAAATTGTGCATGAAGGACTCTCCTCTGGTATGGAGCCTGCTTTGAGCTTCCAAAACACCAAGCTGATTGTTTATATGCTGGAGACTGGTTTGGTCTTTGGCTCTACTGTTGTATGTTCAGATTGCCCATTTAGAAGTGGCCCATTGGAATTTGGCAGAGTAATTTACCAAAGGTATTTTTACACATAGATTGACTTCATATATTCAGTTAATTTGGACCATTTTCTTTGAATTTAAAGCCAATTTAAGTTAAAACTCTTTAAAGCTCTGAGCAGACACACTTCAATTTAAAATATGTATTACTGAATTCAGATTAAGATTCCCTTAGAGTTCTCGTGTACAAAACCATAGGAAAACTTTATTATTGTGATGTAACTGGGTCCATCTCTCTTTATACTGCTTGGAGAAGGAAGAGATCAGAAGTGTACCATCATTTAAAAAGGAAAATGTTTTACCTTTTCATAGGTAATTTTCCCCGTTTATGCCTAGTCCTAGAGGGTCATCCAACAGAGGTAATTCTTGTCTAGTTCAAATAATAAATGCATGAATTTTAGAATATGATTCTGTATGAACCTAGGGTTCCTCATGTGTTACATAACTGACAGACATATGTTATTCAGTTTGCAGTGATGAGCATTTCACCGAAAGGAGGATGAACAAAACTTCATATCTCCAAATGATTTAAATAATAGATAAAATCTATTAAATAATAGATAAAAACTTATATACAATATGTATAATGATTCGTTTAGATGTTGTGTCAGATTGTTTTTAGGCATACTAATTATTTTTCCAAATCACCATTTTATCACAAATTTTTATATTAGCCAATTTGGGAAAAGAGTGTTGTTTCAATGTGCCTGTAGGGATTCACTATTATGATGGACAATCAAAATTTCAGATGCGTTCCTGCAGACTGAAAGTCCTCTGATCTGATCATGACTGCACTGATCTGCACAGAGTTTTTCACCTGATAAGACATTGTCCTTACTGCCAATAGCCTTTGACCAAAGCAGAGGAAGAATGAGGGCTTTTAATTACAGCAGAAGACAAATTAGGTGATTTACTCAATGTCACAAACACAGCTAATGGCAGGGAAAGGAAGGAAATCCAAAGCTAAATCTCCTAAGCCAATGGCAGGGATCATGGCCAACAACCTGATTTTGGAAATGGTTTGTATTTGAAAATGGCTTCTACACTAATCATTATCATTGTAAAGAACAGTTAAATAGGTTTCTGTGTATAATTAGTGTTACACTTGCCAAGAACATCTTCTATTATCACTGATAACATTTTGAAGGTTCTCATTTAAATTCCAGCCATATGTTTTAACTTGATAATGAATTCCACAGTGAAGAAATATTGATTTGGGATTGCTTTAATTTGCATTGTTGCCCTCTTTAACTTGTGTAATATGAGCTTTCTCATTCAGATATGTTTAGATATTTGCTTGGCTTTTTAATGCCTCCTTATGCTACATAATCTGAATCCTGATGTAGTACTGAATATCATTCTTGAAAGTCTCTGGAATTGTTCCCTAGTAACAATTTTAAGATTTCTTCAGCAGTAAAAAGTGAGCAATTTTCCCCAAAGATAAGCACATCTGTGTTAAAACCATGTATTTTTATATTATACCTGGCCTTCTTCTAGCAGTGTAAGCAGTCTAAATGATCTCATTAACTAGCAGATTTGACCTGATGTCAGTGTGAACTGATCAAAGAGAATTAGGAAGGATAGAATGGGAAGGCAGGAGGGAGATTTGCCCTTTGCAGGAAAGAGCTGCAGAACTGCCTGGAGCTCTGCTTAAGAATGGACAGTGAGCCTGGTGATAGATGGTGGGTTGGAACTAGAAGACAGAATGAGTGACATTGTTGTGGGTTTCTCCTAAAGACACCCTGATCAGGAAGAAATAGATGAATCTTTTTGTAGACATCTGAAAGATTCATGTTCTAAGGCCTTCATCTACATGAGGGGTTGTAACCACCTTATTAACTGCTGCTCGGCTTCTGAGTGCATCAGTAACTGCATCTTAACAGAGGCCACCCAGAGCTCAGGGGGTGGATGTGCTCTGCTGGACCTAATGCCTATAAACAAGGAAAAATCATTTGCTGATATGAAGGCTTGGGGGCCATTGTGGCCGACCATGTGATGGTGGAAATCAGAATCCTGAGGGAGGGGTGCAAGGCAAATGGCAAAACTACACTGGCAGAATGAACAGATGTGGTCCATTCAGGGACCCGCTTCAAAGACTCTCATGGGAGGCAGTCTTGGAAGAGAAGGGGTACAGGTGAGATGACTGTTTATCAAGGATCACCTCCTTTAAGCTCAAGGATGGTCCATCCTTATGAACAAAAATCAAAGGCCTGGATGACTGGGAAAGGAGCTCCTGGCTAAACTGACACACAAAAGATGTTCTGCAGGATCAGGACATTTAGCAGGAATATTTGGACATTGTCTGAGTGTGCAGGGATGGGTTTTGGAGAGCTTTAGTATGTACCGGTAAGATCTGCCATTAGGAATTTCAGGTCCCTGAAACCCATGGAAAAGTTTGGTGCAAGGAAGACTTACCTTTGGTGGAGAAGGATCAAATTAGAGAGCACTTAAACAAATTGGACTTCAACTGGTTGTCTGCTGTCTTACAAAGATAGAATATAAAAATAGAAAATATATACAAATAGAATATGAAAATGGGAAAGAAAATAAATTACAAGACAAATTCCCCTTAGTACACTGTCTACTAACTGCCCCTTAAACTGCAGTGGCCAAAATGGAAATTTTTGAAAGCTAGTTATTTTGTTGCCAATATATTGAAATGAAACAATGTGAAAAAAACCCATAAAGGTGTAATTGTTTAGGAGTCACTTTGTCAGTTTTGAAGTTTCCATTCTGTGCTAGAAAGAAATATAATATATGCATTTCCATGTAAACTTTAATTCAAAGATGAATTTGATTTTTTTTTCATGAACACATTGTAGTTAGATGGTCTCTCGGAGTTTTTATTTCTATTCCTGAACCCCTTTTTTAAGATATCTAGTTTCACAAACATTTTACATTTTTCCGATCTAAATGAAACAATGAAATATGGGACTGCAGTCATTTTATTCTGACCAGTCTCGATAATTTTTTCAGTGTCATTACTAAGTGGCTTTGGAAAACATGCAAAAAGACAGAAATGGGAAAACAGTTTTGATTTTTAATATATCTTGTTCTTTATTTTATGCTTTCATTGGAACACCCAGTTTTAAATGCCCAAAGACAATTACACTACAATTTCATTAGTTATTTGAGGAAGAATGGGACACTAAACAGATTAAAATTTTTAATTCATTTTTTGTCTTTTCCCCAATTTCTTCTGGATTACCTGCTTCTTATTTTCTGAATAATGATAACTGTGTAGCAGTTCCCTCATACTGCATAGTCAAAAATGTTCCTCATAGTTGAGGCTGTTGGTCTTATGGGACTTCCTTTGGGATGCTCTACATCCAGGAAAGCATGGAGTGTGCTCTGATGGTGATAGAACAACCCTCTTGTAAAGACAAGCTGTGCCCTAGCATTTGAGTGTGCTTACAGATCACCTCACAGTGAATCTGCCCCATCTTACTTGCCTAGACCTGCTACTAGAAGTCCAATAAAAGTAATAGTTTGTGATTAACCCTTTCCCCACTTTCTTGGGGACTTGGAAGAATGAAAAAACACATCAGCACAGAGATGACTGCTCTATACCTGCAGATAGCTTCTTCCCTGACAATTGGCAAGTGTGGCTCAGTAAGCATCTCATTAGGGAACTCGTTTACAAAACTCATGAAGTGACAAATCCAGGCATGGAGCCTAAGAGGCAGTAGATGTGCCTTGTTCTGCCACCAGATGAGGAAGAACGGCAGTCAAGTGCTGGCTCCCAGGTGCCCCAACCTCACAGTCCCTTGCAGCCACAGAAGACAAAGAAAACGCAGTTTCACAGATCCCAGAGGTACTCTTCATTAAGGTCAAACGAGTTTATCCTTCTATCTCCAGACAAATCTGCTGCAAGAAATTTTATTTACTCCCAGTTCAGGGAGCTGGTGAGAATTGAGACTGTGTCAATTAGTCTATTGAACTGGATCCTGCAGCACTTTATTGCGCCTTTGCTGAAATGACCCTCCTCAGCAAGGGCTGCAGAACTGAGCCCTCTTATTGATGGAAAAACTTATTTTACATGGGCATTTAAAAATGTGCTTAAAAGTTGTCTGGGAATGATTTATAGCACTGACTGGACCAAGTACATTTCAATACTATTTCATAAATCTTCTAACAAATAAGCTATCTACAGAGTTAGAGGCAGAAAGGGGTGTCTTCCTTCTCTAAAATGAAAAAATGTTTGGAACAATGCCCATAGTTAAATCTTGTCCACACTTTGATCTCATGTGAAGAAATTTTATAGGTTTTTTTTCCTTGACTTTGAAAACTGCTTATATATGCTTTAAAAAGACTAATGACAAAACTTCCTTACAAGATTCTGGGAATGGACATGTACTCTGAATTAGGGCAATGGTGAAGAGTCATTTTATTATAATATCATGAAACAAACCATATTACAGTAAAGAAAACAATGTAATACTTGCAATCACTGACTGAATCTGTTCTACTGTAATGCTTCTGCTTATTACTTCAGTTTCTTTTTTTCCTCTGCCTCCTTTATTTGTCACTGCCATTTTAGAAAGAAAAAATGCTCCATATCCTCAGTAACTGTTGGTACTTTTAATATATTTACATATAATTTATTTATTATGAATCCTAAAATATGTATAGAGAAATTTTGAATGTATTCAAATATCCCACTCTTAGGACAACACACATCTTTTGTTGATAGGTACAAAAAATACCTATACTTAAATATAACTTTTCTGATTCCTTTTCTATAATTTGTTACTGACCAAGATATACTACAATGCATATTTGTACACTGAAAATAGACCCTTTATGTACTCCAGAGTGTGACTTTCAAGCCAGTTAGTTATGTAAATCTAGTTATCTTCACGATTGGATTTATACATCTGAAATTTTTTGTTATCTTTCATAACTGTAGCCCATGTTTCTGCCTTTTTTTCCAGGTCGTGTTCTTATGAAGTAATTTGTCTGGTGAATAAAATAAATAAATAACCAAATAGTTTTTAAAATTCTATCTATTTATACTGTGCAACATTTGTGAAGTAATCATCATATAGCTAATTCTAAAGATTAAATGATTGGTAATGAATTCATCTGCAAACTTGAATTATAATCCTACATATTAGCACTGCCTTAATAGGCAGAGCAGCCAAGGAACAAAAGTGGGGAAATAATTGTCTGTCAACATGATTTATTTTTCTACCTCTATCAAGAAATATATAGCACTGTCTTATTAAGTGGCCAAACAGGGGACCATGAGCTTCTTTATATATCCATCATTATCACCTGGGCTCATGCATCTCATCAGCTCCTCATCCGATCTCAACATGCGATGTGCAGTGCAGAGAACTTCAGACGGGCAGAAACCCTACTAATGTAAACACTAGAAAAAGGGCCTGATTCTCCTTTATCTCTAGATCCAGCCACACAGCATGAAGTATAATTATAATTCTGGAGTGCATAAAGTAAGTATGAAGTATTTGCAAGTGATCATTATCATAATTTAAACAGTGATTGATATAAATTATTGCCTTAATATACATGTTTGTTAGCATATGCTGTTGGCAAGTTTGCAGAATTACCGTTTTCCTAAATCACATGCATTTTTAGCTATGGTATATTTTGTCCCCTCTTCTAATTTCTGCAACAACAGGAAACATCTGAGAATGTCGACTTTGGGAAGCTGGCTTTAAGTTCTCAGAGAATATTTTAATTGAGTTTTTACATCTTACTGGTGCCTCTTTCTTTTCCAAAAGCTGTTTCTTCTCCATACTAAAATTTTCATTTCTTTAATTCTTCGTTCCTTTATAAATCTCTTCCAAGAGATCTACAGCTGAATCCCAAATAGATATATAGATATATAGATACATATAGATACATATAGATATGGATGTAGATATATGTTTAGCAACAATGTTAAGCCATATAAAAGTCATAAATGTTATTTAGATAAACATGTATTTATTACACTCAGAATCAGAATATTCCAAGCTGAAAGGGACCCACAAGGATCATTAAGTCCAGGTTCTAAGTGAATAGCCAATACAGGGATTAAACACACAACTTTGGTGTTATCACCACCATGCTCATATAGTCTTGTAACAATATCGTTTTTAAATATATGTATTTAAGTATATTTATAAATCTGAAGCATATATATTATTGTTCAGACAAATAACAAATACAAACTCTGTATGTGTCAGATCTTTATACATATATCTTAGCTATTGGATTCTTTGTCAAAAGATTGATATTTGCCCAGAATCTACTCACTCTTATTGCAGATTATTGAACTCATGTAATTAGTAAAGATGTATGGCGTGTGAACACCACTCTGACAGCCCCACTCTGCAGCCTGCCCCCATGCACTGCATGAGGGTCAATCTTGGACAATTCTAGTTGTTGAGTCTTCAAAAACACTGATCTTCAGAAATGCAGCACAAACCTGGTTTTTAACTAACCCAATGTCTTTCCTGTTTGACCACATGTTTTATAAATCAATAGGCAGCAGCAGCAGCTGCATCCCCAGTTTCCCAGTGTGATGATAGTAGTCCCTTCCTACATGTTAATGTGGACAAGTAAGGGAGAAATTAACCCAATTCTGCCACCATGTTGATAATCTGGCAAATTTTATACTGTCTATCCATTTTTGTTAGTACGGTTTTATTTTGGTGATGAACTCACCATGCTATAGTCATCTTTTTCACTTTTTTTTTTGAGAACAGTTGTACAATCCAGTTAAAGAAAAAATGTTTAATATATTTTCCCCTCAATATCTTATCTTGTAGGTGGTCATCCTTTTTCTTCTCCCTTTCTTTTTTTTTTACATTTGGACTCTGGAGACTCCAAGAAGAATGTGCATTTAGATCTTTGAGTATTTGACTTAGGGTGGCAGAAACTTTCACCAAGGCTATGAAGTGATGAGACTTTTGCTACCTAGCTCTGCCTTTCTCACCTCTGGAAGATGGATAGAATGCAGTTGCATTGGTCTTTTGACATACAATCATACAATCACAGAATCGTAGAATGGGTCAGAAGTAACCTTTAAAGATCATCTAGTCCACCACTCCCTGCAGATGGGCAGAGACATTTTTTACTGTCTCCTAACATTTGCACCCTCCCTTTTGAGAACACAAGAGATCATGCATTTAAATATAAGATATGCGTTTTTTTCTGAGGTACTATTGTGATCCATGTATCTTTCCAATCATTCTTAGCGTTTAATACTCAGGCACCCTCAGCAGATACACATTTAATGCCATAAGCCCAAGTTTAACCCACTTTTAATTTGCCTTTGAGTTTTTTTGGGTTTTTTGCAGAGCTGATATCACTGTTCCAGGTACCACCTTGGCTTGAGCACCTGTGTCCAACTTAAAATTAAAAAGTGTCCCATTTGTTTTCAGGCTGACAGTTCATTCATCTTCTGCTGCTACCTTGGCCATTACTGCAATGAGGAACTGCTCTGAGCTAATGGCTCTGTAGTCATCCTCTTTGTCCTTGGTATCTATTCATATTCTGCTGGTACCTGCAACCCCTGGCAACATGATAAAATCCACTACACTTCTATCTTCTTCCAAAAACTATCAATTACAGTGATGGGTGTTGTTTGCTACAGGATGTACATGTTCATGTGCTGCCTTTTGAGGCTGCCAGCTTCCTGTTACCGGTCCTTTCACTGAAATATTTTAAATTCTGTGCAAGATCATCATCTGTACTCCATAAGAATCACTCTGGATAGTGATTTGCCTTTTTTTAGTATCTATGAGTCGTTTTGTAAGAAATGAACAGCCCTTAGTTTCCACAAATGCTTTTTGTGGTTTGACCAAGGTCATAGCTATGATCTGATCTTTTATTTCAGGGACCTCTAGTAATGTAAGAAAACTGGTTTACCACCTTAGATCCATCAGAACCAGTAGGCCAAGCCTGGAATGTAAAACCATTAATAGGATATTATATCTGAATTAAGTATTCTAATGTTATGATTTGATATAAATACTCTTTCAAATTCAAAAAGTAATGCATACTGAATACAGCAGATAATCAAAATTTAATTGGGATAATTATATTCAGGATTAATTATTGTGACAGTTTTGTTTTAATGCATACTTATGTTATAAATGGGATAGTTGTTTAATATTCACATTGTTATTATCTATTGCTTTTCACAGTAATAAGCTCAGCTTAACATAAACAGGCATTTTCTTTTTCCAAATTTTGAAATAAAAAGTGAGAGCTTTCTCTTACCTACTCAAGTTTATATAGTGCAGAAATGACAGGGAAGATATGGCTATAAGGACCTTAGGTAGGACATTACAGAAACTTAGCTTTGAAATTATCTAGTCAATGCCAGTTTATTGTGATTATGATATGGACAACTGATTATCTTCACCTTAAGCTCTAATCTCGATGAGTGCTAAGTCACTGGATAAGCCTTTACATGTAAAATGTGTAACAGACACATTGAGGCTCCAATACATACAGGACTGTCTCCATGTAGGCTCCAAGCCTTGGCTGACCTCATGTCCTATTTGTAAATACCCAGATCTACAAAGCAGTTTGTCAAATAAATTTGCTAAAGAAACCCTTTTAGTGGTTTTCTCAGTTTTAAGCTATCTTTTAGATGAAATATGAAAATGACAGTAACTTGTCTTGGGTCTTCTACATCAGGGTAACTGCAGAATGAAGCAGACTGTGCTAGTAACTTTTTCAGCATTTGTGCCACAGAGTACTGCTGTCAACACTTCTCTGAGCACGTGTTGGGGCCAGAGACACAAATCTTATTAAGAGAGCAATAAGTAACTGATTTTCAATGTAATCTGCTGGAAAGGATAAATTTTTACTTTAGGCAAATACGCTGTTTGCTATGGGTGCTTTGCAAACACCCCAGATAACCCTGAAAAGGAACTATCCAACCTCACTTTGCTGTTAAACTGAAAATACAGTAATCGTTTCTATACATCCTGCATCAAGCAAAATTTTTCGTTTTGAACAGTAGGTCTTAAAAAAGTTTCCATCTTATTTCAATGTTTTTACTACATCAACTTTCCTTTTGGAACTCTCGGAACAGAAAATCTGTAGACCTTAATTTCAAATTGACTTCAACACAGAGACAGCTGGATTTAGTTTAACATCAGCTCTTAAATGTTTAAATTACACTTCTTCTGAGCTCTGACTCTCAAGCATATGGTGATGTCCAGCAGTACCTTATTTCCAAAGCCCCTAATTCAGCAATCACAGCTCCCATTAGACTGCTTTTAATGTTTTCTTTTCTCAATATTCTGGGTCACCTTGCTTTTTCAGGCTCAGACAGATGTCAGACACAACATCCTATCAGACAGTTCTTTCTAACTGGTGACATGGTTGTTGTGACTCATGTGACTAATTTTTTAACATGGATAGGACATGGGCATAAACTGGCAATAGTACAGTCTTTCAAAAGGGGCTTTGAAATTTAATAGAAATTCCTTCACAACTACATGAAGATTCTTTGACCAAGGAGTGAACTACTCTGTGCTAAGCAAAGGGTGTGGTTGTTTACAAGTATTATCCTAACCTGGAGTTAGTAAACTTCCCTTAAGGATATCAGAAAATATAATGCTTGCTTTTTGAGCATATTGGATTCATTAAAGCAGCTTCTATTTTTAAGCCCTTAAGTATGAAAACATCTACCATCAAGTAGCTTCAGTCTGAATGATTCTGAAAAGTGAAGAAAGTGCTGGACTTGTGGAAAGAATGAAAGAAATGCTGGGAGTGGGTTAAAAGCATGCTAACATGTTCCAGTTCCAACCCTCATGAAAAGCAAAGATCTCTCTAACTTATTTTTATTTTTGCTCAGAGGTGGAGAAAAGCAAAACTGCAAAACAAATGAAAAAAAGAATTCAAAAAATAGGATACTCCAGACCCTGGAGATAGGGAAAACACTTCCAGTTATCATAGGATATTGTATAACTAAGAAAAGGTAGTGGCCTTTTACTGGGTGATCAGTTCTCACCCTACTAATCCTGATGAGCTACACTTACTGTAATCACATTCCTCTCTCTGTATGTCTTTTTTCCAAATCAGTTGGAGAGCAAGAGTGTTTTTCTCAGTAAACAGGAGTAGTAGAAGCTTGGGGAAAAACCTGTAAAGAAGGAGCAAGGTGAGGACAGTGCTGTGCTAGAATTCTGCATCTTACTCTAGAAATGAGTAGGTAGCTCATTGCTACTCAGCTGCTGCTTGGTTGCTACTCAGCACATGGTACATGGAATATCTCAGAAAACTGGGTCTAGGAACAAGCTGTCACAAAGTCTAAACAAAAACACTGGCTGCTACCATGAAAAGGCCCTGGCATTCTAGAAAATCTCACTCTATCCTATGTCACATTCCTTGGATTCAAAGATATTGTACCAGGCTGAAAACTTGGCAAAATATCGAAAGTGTGCATGACATATTTTTATTTCATATGATTAGTTAGGTAGCTGCAAAATCACATTAGGTTCTACACACAATCTCTTTTGCTCCATTAGTATCATGATGCTTTTTAATCTACCTACAATGACACAAAATGTTTTCTTGTAGGGTATATCTTTTAAAAGGTAGAGTCCGTATTGATTCACCTACTCTGACTGTCTGAATAAAGAATATCCCCAGAGCACAATAAGATGAAGCACAACATGGTACATAAGCCAGCTGTTACAGACAATTGCCCTTAACTTAATTAGCAGACTGGCATGGTTGCTTCTCTTCTATCTTTCCAAAGATAAAGGCTCAGTTCATGAAAAGGATGATTGGATATACCATATACAAAATGTCATCTGTATGTCATTCTGCAATCAGTGTTGAAAAGTTGTGGCCCTTGCCAAAGGTGAAACAGAAATGAATATTTAACTCTTTCCCTCCAAAATTAATAGAAAAAAGAGAATAGAAAATTACATAAATCCTGCTCAACGATTACAATGATGTTACAATTCCTGCAACAGTAAACGAGAGAGGCAAGAGGAAGCAATGTGCAGAAAGAACTTCAAAAGGCTAAAGAAATACAAAGGCTGTGACAAAATATACAGTTAGCAAAAGGAGAAAGTCCAACAAAATACAGATGAGCTGAGGATAACAAAGCTAATAGTTACTATAAAATATTCTGAAAGTCAGTGAAACCCAATGGTCCTAGATAATAAAAAGGGCAACAGTGAATGTTAGGTCAAGAAAAATAGCAGCCAAAAGTGCTGCAGGAAGCCAGACAGAAATCCAAATTCATAAAACTACAGGGTAATATGTAATTATAGACAAATCATTATATGTAAAGTGCTCTGCATATCAGAGTATACTTTGGGATTAAAGGAAGTGTTCTCAGGTAAAAAAAGAATGGAATCCATTTTCTTCAGGAAATAAAAGTCTCATAAGTCAATAAACATGAAAAGACCCCTCTAGAAAACATATGACTGAAATGGCTAACTCACCCAGTACTACTCTTCCCTGACACATCAAAAGTTTCTGAATTACTCTTTAACCACTCTGTATGTTTCAGAGTCTAGGCACCTGCTGGGCATGTGTCTTCTGACAGGGAAGCAGAGGTGGCTGCTGTTGTCCTCATGAAACTTTAAAGCATCAACATGTCTCTGTGGAAAAATAATTGTGCTCAGTTATGATAGAACAAGTCACAAAGCCAACTGGCACAAAAACGTTCTGATGGCAGCTAGGAAGCCAGGCAGGCTGAGATATAATAAGCCCTTGTTGAAAACTCAGTCTGAAAGTCCTGGTGCTTACAATGTCAAAGAAAAATATTTTCAAACCTAGCTAACGTCTCTTCTATCTTGTGATTGCTTATGACAAATAAATTTAGATAATGGAAATGGTTACATGACAGAGTCTGGACTCTTGTGGAGGGAATAAAGCTCAGTATGAAGCTTGGAAAAGCAATGGGGTTCTTTGTTTTAGGAGAGAGTGAGCAGTAACAGCATCAAGTGCTTGAAGGCCTTTCTAGAACTCAAGTTACTGTACTCAGTAGATAATTTTAATATTTGTACAAAGCATTGCCATTTGTCCAAGGAACCATGATTATTCTGCCTTTTCTCTTAGAATGTAAGGAATAAAACCTCACACAGAGACTTCTGCATCAAATATAAAAATCAAGCTGTATAACACAGAGCTACTTGGATAGAACTCAACTTTAGGCAGATCCTGATTTGAAGGCATCAAATCATGGAGAACTGCTTTCTCTTGCTTGAATATAACCCAAGCCACGAGCAATCTGGAAAGGCAGAGAAAGGACAAGGGTAAAGGCAGAGAGAGGGAAAGAAAATGGGAGAAAGTGATAAAATCCAGCTGTTTAGAGAAGAGTCTGGGTAGTCTAAAGGGTCACAATCTCAAAGTTGTTTTCCTTGCTAAATAAATATCAGCTGCAGTTCAAAACCTGGCAAATGCATGTGCTGGAACAAAGAGGTAACAAGGGAACCAAGAAGATGCTGGATGCTACAGGAAGAATTAACTAGACATAACAGGATGAAATTAAACTTATAAATGAAGGAACATTGTGGAGCTGCAGAAGCTGTTTAAATCTGTTGCTTTAGACACTTAAAATAAGATGGCATGTCTAATAGTCCCTACAGAGAGGAATAAGAACATGGAGTAGGTGAATTAGTAAATTTTTTTTCTGTGAAGTTCTGCCATAGTTTTTAGGTGATTGTCCTGCCTCAGTTTGACACTACTCATCCAGCATTTCACTTTGGAAGTCTGTGAAATACCATACACTCTTTGCCCAGAGGAGCTGACAACTAACAAAGGATTCTGTCAAATCACAACCATATTAAGGCCCACGCTTTTATACAACATCCAAAAAACTGGTTATGGGAACCACTGTATTTCAGTAAAATTCTAGGAGGATTTTTCTAAAGAAAATTTTCAATAAATACCACATGTCCATTAAACAAATCTTCTGGTCATGCAATGAAAATATCCCTTATAAAGACCAGTAATTGTCACAGGAGAAAAAGCTTGTGAGACTGCAAGATGGGCAGGTAGAGGTGCTATTTCTCACCTATTCCTTGATATCCATTTCATACACTCACAAAAATCTCAAGAGGTTGTGGACAAATTTGTGTCTCTACAGAACTGTCACCTTGAGTTCGATCCAAAGGTACCCTGTGTATATTGTATTGTCCTCCTTAAACAAAAACTGATTATTATGCTGTCATAACAGCAATTGAGTTTCAGTAAGGAACTTGAACAAAATGCTCATGGTGGACTTGCTTAGCTGTCACATGAATAGCTTGCCTTAAAAAAACAGCAAGACAAATCCTTGGCCCGTATTCCAAACACTTGATGAACAGACTCCTGTTGACTTCACTGGGCTTTAGATTATACCCACTGCCATCAAGACGAAAAATTGCAGGCACTTAAAGTAAAGTTCTGGATGGATTGAAAAACTAGATTTATTATCCCTCTAAGGGCATATCTGGAGGAAATTAGTATGCAATATATCGCCATACACAAGCAACATCACATTCAAATTCAGGATCTGAAATGCTGGTAAAAATGTAATTTATTAGGGGACTTTTTAGCTCTTATTAGCTCTGTTTAGTTGTGAAATCAGCTATTTTCCAAAGTAAATCTGAGGTTTATATTTATATAAAAAACTGAATGGGTTGTTTTTCACAAATAAGCTTCTAGGCAGATGTAGAATAAACAACCTGCAGTAGATAACCGGCAGTACAGGAGTGAAAGAAAGAATAGCATGTGGTCATCAGCAAGATATTTTTTTATATCACCCTTCTGGTGGGCATAAAGTTTGGTTGATTTGCAAAATGTTGTCAGAAGAGAATTTAACTGCCAGGAAATTATTCATAGTATTGCCAAGTACAATATATGCAATGGTTTGTCAAATTAAATAGATAAATTGCAGAAAGCAAGGAGTCTCAACCCAGGACACCCCATACCATCACACTCAACACGGGCAGTTGTGGAGAAAGTGGATGTGAATCCATAAAATACTGCCAGTCTGCAGAACAGGGAATTATTCATGATGCAAATAGGCCACTTTATAAAAATGAAAGTATATAATAAATGTGACTTTATTTTTCGCATAAAGAAGATACTGCCCATAAAAAGATGGGGGAAGTGAGAGATAGTTTCTGGTAAATCTGTCACAGAAGAGGATTGGATGAATGAGTCTATTTGCATGCTTCGAAACACCAAAGGGATCAGCCACCAAAATTTTAAAAGTAGTTTCTACAGTCAATTATGCAAGCATGTGTCAGACTGCTGAACAGACAACAGTTAACTATATACAAAAATCTTCAAAATCACATATTTACCAAAATAACTACTCACTTGCCAAGTTTGCACAGTGAGTTGTTTCAGCTGTTTTGTGGCATAGAGCAGCATCTTTTTTTAATCTGTAACAAAATATATTTCCAAAGTCTGGATTACTGTATCCACTGTGTGACTTTCCATAGCTCCAGGTCCATAGGGGTGGTAGCACTGATTAGATCAGCCCTCTGACCCTGAAAACATAGGTTTGACAAGATCTGGAACAGCTTTTGGAAAAGAGAGGAGTGGGAGCACTGCTGTTTGTTCTTTGCAAGTAAAAGTCGCAGGTGTAGTCCTGGGGCAACTGAGGTGAAGCTAAAAGGAGGTGATGTTTGAAGATGTTACTACAGATCTACTATTTTTACCCAGCACATGGGACAGACTGGCTGTGCAAGGAAACAGGCTGCCTCAAGACTCTGCTTGCTTCAGGCACTTGGGGTCAGGACTACATGAATGTCTGAATTTTCTGTTTGTTGACTGAGCAGCAACAAGAAACTGCATTAGGTTGAATGGAATTATTTAGGGTTCTTTAGTTCTTGCTTATTTTGCTTCTTTCATACTCTCTTTTTTGTTACCTATTGATCAGTCTCAGAACAAAAATTTGTGGTTTATTTTTCAACTTTTCCAGCTCTTATTTCCTCTCTCTCACCTCTTTTTTTTTTATTTTCTCTTTTTTTTCTTCTTAAATTATGGCTTGATTTGTCACAAATCACTTCAGTATTCTCCAAATCACATTTCTGATGAACTGACTATTCAAAAACATTGCTCAATTCTACCCAGTGGGATTAATTTGTTGCCAGGCGTCCCAGAAAGGACGCTTCATACTCTCTTGGAGGAGCTTGGAGAACTCAGAAAATGACAGTGTTCTCCCAATGCTGAGAGGCTGATGGGTTTTCAAGACTACAACTGAGAAGATTTTATTCTCTATGGAAACATGCACAGAAATAGTACCCTGAAAGGTTTGTTGAACAATTATAGACTTAATATTTATGAAAAATAATTGTAGATCACAGCACACATTGTTCAGTGATGCATGAGAATAATGACCATTAACCACTTAAACTAATGATTTCAGCAGTTGTCATGCAAAGTCATAATATATGAATATGCAAAGTAAGCATTTAATTTTACATATTTTTGCCAAAAAAACCCCCAGAAATGAAACAAACTTGTTTTTTATGCATTGATTCGTGCTCTTGTGGTCTGAATCTAAGGATATTCATTATTTCTATGACTTATGTCTGTTTGATAACACAGAAGATTCTTTCCTTCAAAATGCAAAACTGTTCTAATTTCACTGCTAAGGAGTGAAATACAATCAGATGTTCCTTCATACACCACAGACCTGTGTTAACTCTAGTCATTTATCAGAACACAGAATTTTAAAATCCTGTCTGTTTGTTTTTCCTGTGAATCTACTCTTTTACATTCCTTTAAATCAAACTTTCTACCCCAAATATTTTGGTCATCATACTGTGGGGCTTGACCTTTTGAAGTCTTCACAACACCTCCCAGTAGATAATAAATGAAGAAAAAACAGAAATGGACGTTGAAAGCCAAGTCTTTACACCTCACACCTGTATTTCTTACTGCCAGAGGCACTGCCCTTGAGATGTGTTCCACTACCATCACTGCTGAACAAAGAAATTTAGAGTTGACCAGATGGTTTGCAACCCCTATGTTTACAAAAACTAATATTTATATAAGATATTACAGGCGAATGTCATTGAGACAGCAACTGTAAATTATTACTGTAAATTATAACTGTGAATTATTCAAACACTCATCTGGAGAAGACATCTCCATTCTAAGCACATGTTTATAATTGAAACATGGTCCAGCTTTTCCAAACCTCGATTGAGTGACTCACAAAAACAGTTCCATGCGTGGTGCACGCCGCATTGTCCCAGAGCAAACATTCTGTCCCTTGAAGTAATTTGCATCCAAAGAGCACTGGGACTTTTTGAAATCAGCCCTCCCTTATCCAGTCAGGCCTTCAAAGCCCTCTTGCTCTGCCACTGTGCTATTCCTGTCTTGCATTTCTATCTGGTGCTTTGCATATTACACGCTCTGGGAGGCTGACCTGAACACAAAGCAATTCAGAGGCCAAACATGGCATATCTCATGTCTTAGCACATCCACTCTATCGGCACTTCAGAGGCAGCATGCAAAAACCCCTGGTGAGCAACTTTCTATGGTTTGCAGCAAATGAGTTTTCAGCGATGCAGTAACTTCAGACCATAAGAAGTAACAGCATATGAGGTGGAAAGGAAGAGGCTGCTAAGATAACCCAAGCTCTTACAGCAACTCTTTGCTGCTTTATGGTTCTACTTTTGTGAATTAAGGATGGAAGTGTACAGATGGCTGGACTGGTAGTCCAGTTTTTGAGGAATATATTCAATGCAGGTAGCTCAGTGTGCAAGCTGCAGGTTGAGATCTGGGGGGAGGAGGAGCCCCAGCCCAAGCCCCAAGAAAGAGGATGGGAACTGCCAACTCTTTGCAGAACAAAGGGCTCAGGTACCTGTGGCACAGCCAGGTGACCGGACACTGAGAGGCACAGCAGGAGCTCACAACCCCCAGACTTTTCCACGCTTAGACTGTAAAAGTATAAAAGTGCAGGGGGTCTTCTGTTGGGGTCCCTCCTCAGAGTCACCCAGATATGGCTGTTATTTCATTATTTAGATATTTATTTACTGCACTATGGTTAAATTATTGTAAGGATCTGAACATCTGAGGATCTCCTGTGAGAAACCTGGGGTCAAGCCTGCTCTGACTGTGTGAGTGTGAAGTGTGTAGCTGCAAAGGGGCTTCAGTCCCAGCTCAGCTGGTGCAAGAGTGACTACCAGAGTGGCTCCTGGATGGCTGGACAGAGAAGTTTCCCTAACATAATGAAAAGCTTACTCTGAGGTATTACATTTAATGGTTGGAATAAAATAAGAAATGTATTCCACACACACCACCTGTAAACACTGTGCACAACTTTCCATATAAGATTTGTGATTAACATATGCATTAAGGGATGGGTACAATGTTATGAAACTTTTATCATGCTTCATGTGATGATTTTAGTGTACTCTGTCAGGAGATTTTAAAATTCTGCACGTTTGGAGATTAAAATAAAGCATCTGAAAGTTCAGGAAATGCAGGGATTTTAATGAATTGTTTAATGAACTAGTGAAGGTGGCCATTTTAATGAATCACTCAAGACTGGAATCCATGAATGCAAAGACATTTTCAATGAATTTTTAATAAATGACAATGAGGATGCCAAATTAAATTCTGTGAACAGTAGAAAAGAGAAGGATTAAACACACAACTGTGACCAGTAAAAAGTATTATTAAACAGAGATGATCATTTGCCAAGTTAAAAATTTAAACTCAAATACAACAGAAGAGGTTTGTATAGGCTGTTTTACAGTGCAGTCATGTTACCCACCATGCTTTCTTTACCCTTTTGTTATCTTCCTCAGCTGTGTTTGTGCCAACTCTACTGTGGTTTTGTCTTTCTCTCTTTTTTTCCCATCTCTCTTTTCTTCATTCCCTTCTTCCTTCCTCCACTTCCTTAGGGCACATATAGCATTTTGTTCTCAAGGCAGTGCTTGAAAGGAGTTGGTCACTGCAGGGGCACTCCTAGTGCTCCATACTCTAGAGCAAGGACTCCTAAGTAGATAGTCCTTGCTCTAGAGTATGAAACACATTAGGTGTGTCCTCTAACAATGGAAACATTGGATACTGGTGCAGCTGAGAAATTATGTAGTGATGTAATTGCCAGAATGGCACTTTCAGAGCTCGGAACAGGATGAAGGAGAATAACAGGCTCTGCGGATAGTGCCAAGTGAACTGCCTTGCCATGCAATCCATGCATCAAATTAAAGCTTTTCTTTTTTGGATTTTGTTTTTTCTAAAATAAGACACTCGTGGATCAACATAATGGATGGTGCAAAATAACTAGAATTTTGCAGCAACCAAAATAACTTTCTCTGCTGGAAACATTTGTGTTATATGACTTGGCTGGTCTACCACATCATGCTTCATGTTGGTTAACAGCTCAGAACACTTTTTTTCCCCTTCTGAAACTATTGCAACTGTGAAAAGGGTGCTTCCTTTAAACTTTCTACTTAATCCCCACAGTGTCACCATTTTGACTGAGGATAATTTGGGGATTTTGTAGGTAGGAAGAGGAAGGACATGGAAGAAAAAAGGCAAAGTATGGGGAGCAGTAATCAAGGGGACAGCAGGGGACATTGATATGGGGTATGGATGTAGCAATGCAAAGAAAAGGACCAGGAAGCCAGGTTTAGTACAGCTCCTGGATATATGCCAGATAGCATCAAAGGAATATGCAGATAAAAGGGTTTGCTCCCTCTCAGTTTGAGGCAATAGAGAGGACATTAATATACTAAGCACTTTCCTGCATGCAGCTTGTTCTTTAAGAAACAAATGGTCAGGAAAGAATGTCAAGAAGAAAAAAAGCAGCAAAGAAACACAACCTGAAATGGCAGACACCTGAGAGCACAGCACTAAGGTGTTAATGTCTCTCTACCTACTCTAGTTCTTGCAGACAAGTCTCCTCCCAAGCAGGATGTCCCTTGCAGCTCAGGCAAGACCTGCTGGTAGATCTAGTAGACCTGCTAGATCCCCTGATGTTGCAGTGCTCCAATCAGACCCTGAGTTTGTGTTACAAATTCTGTCCGTCCCTTGTAGTGGATGGCAACCACAGAGGTGTGCACAGAGACAACCAAATGCAATGCCTCAGCAAGGTGATGTCACACAAGCATACAGCCCATCTACTTACAGTAGATATCTATTTAGTGAAGTTTTTTGTAAAACTTATTGTTTTCCTCTGCACATCTATGTGATTCATCTATGCCCTGGCAGCCAGGAGGGCCAACCCTGCCCTGGGGGGCATCAGGCACAGCACTGCCAGCGGGGCAAGGGAGGGGATTGTCCTGCTCTGCTCTGCACTGGGGCAGCTTCACCTTGAATCCTATTGTTTGAGAACACTAGGTATGTTAACATAGAAGAGTACTAACTAAGCAGAAAAATAAAAAAAAATCAAGCATATAAAATTCTTCAGCTGATATGAACTGACAGCTAACTGAATTATTTCAGTTTGCCATTGTTGTTCCCTCATGGCAAGTATATCCGTGCTCTCCTTTTAGGAAAATTGTGACAATGACTTTTCATGTTGTCTTCCCGTCATGGCTGCAAGGAGTCAGAGAAAATTGGGCACTCAGAAGCAGATGGTACCTTCATATTCTCAAATGTTATACAAGTGTTTTTCAAATAAGTTTTCTCTGGTCCCTTATTATAGGTACTTTGTAACACTCCATTTGGAAATCACAGTTTTTCAATTCCTTATTTACCTGTTACCGTTTTTGTTCCATTGTTAGAAAAGTCATCTTATTAAAAACCTGGAATTTGTATACTTTTTACTTAGTACTTCTTCAAACCTAGATGCCAGAAGATCTATAAGGAAACAAGGCTCTATTTTTAAGTGCTTAATTTATTTAACACACTTATTTTCCTGCTTTCACAACAATTGAGAGGCTATAAAGAGATTCTTCTATAAGTTTGAACCTAAGTGTCATTATTAAAACGTTTCAAAGAGATGGCACATAGACAACACATAGACAACAGACGCAAAACAAGAATTGGGAAAAAAACTCCAAAATACTGCGACCCTCTAAATATATAGAATTTTCTAATAGCTATTGAAATAAAGGGAAAAATATTGTCTGGCTTAAATGAAAACAAAATAGAGTATGATCTTTCTAACAGTGGTAAAAGGCACTGGGTCAAACTCTGTTACTTAACATCTAATGGTATTTCCATGTTAACATTACACTTAGCTGAAATTTTTATTTGTGCTGCAAAGTCACAGAGTTTTAGATGCATAATTAAAATCCCTTCCAGCAGACTGAAGAGCTACTGCCATGGCTCAAATTCCTGCTTCTGTTTCAGCTCTTACCTTGACTGGCCTCAATCCCATAATTTACTCTTTCTTCACATCGTTGCTGCTTTGCTGTAACAACAACCCCAAGAAGTGAGAGTTAGCAACTGAATTTTTCTATGGTTACCCCTCCTTCAAGTAATAAGGATTTGCTTTGGAAGACAAGAGGTACTATTGATATTCATTTGATTTGGGGAGCTAAAGAAGTTAGTTATTTTTACCTCTGAGACTAGAAGCATCTCCTCATTAATTCAGCAGGATATATAAATCCTGATAAGCTGCATCTTCCACATGGGCCATTCACTTAGTGGGTCCCTTCCAACTCAGAATATTCTGTGATTGTGTGATTCTTCTCTCCTCAGTAAAACATTGAATTTTAATGAAACACACTTGTTTAACAAAATGAGGTTAATTGTAGAAGAAATTAAACCCTTTCTGGAGAGAGGCAGAGAGAGGTCATGAAGCCGAAGGAAAAAATATGCATACTCCCAGAAAAGCACATATTAATCACAGCACTGCTAACAAGGAGTTCATGTCACTAACTGCAGAGTAGCTCTTCACAGAGGTAAATACCAGGTTCCTTCAGAGATAGTGTGGATGAGGAAGCGCTTGCTGTATCAGTGTCCTTCCAATGTGTCACTGTCTCACTGAGATCACAGGATCAGCCTCACTATTAGCAATGCAGGTTTCTCCAGTCTGGTAGAACTCATTTTTCTCTCGTCACATGGAAAGTCAAGTCACATAACTTTTAGTGAGATTTAAAGTTCTAAATAGTTACCCCCCTTTCTACTATAGGAGGGAGGTGCTGATGAAGCCGCTATTTGATGTCTCAGCACCAGGGAAACCATTCCTGGCAACACAAGGGACTCCACACTTAAACTCAGCGGGCGAAATTGCATTAGAATATTCACAGGAATTTGCAAACTTAAGCAGCTCCATCATCCCTTGTTTTTGTTTCCTATTACACATTTTTCCATTGTTGGTCCTACAAATGTCATCATAGGTCTAAAAAGGTATTTTCCAGTGAAGTTGGGGATTTTTCCTGTGTAACATTTTCTTTTCCTGAATGGTTTTGGTGTTTTGTTTGTTGTTTTTTTTTGTGAGTTTGTGTTGGTTTTGATAAAAATTTAACAAAAAATAATTTAGATGCTGTTGTTTTTTATCTCCAGGATGATGGTCTTAGTCAAAATGAGAGAGGGAATTAAACAATTTCAAATACATGCCAACCGTGAGGGTACAGACTCTGGTTCTAGAAGAATATGATTCAAGTCCATCCTCAATATTAAGACTAAAGATTTGATCTCAGTTCTTCTATATCATAAAGTAATGTATGAACCTTACAGAAGAATACTAACACCCAGAATAGTGCTATTTGGATCATCTTTCTGGAATTTTTTCCCCAGCACAAAGTAAAGAGTAAAAAGTAAAGAAATCCCAGAGCTGCAGAATCTGACTGAAGTCCAGTGGTCATAAATTTTTAAGGGTGCTGAAGACTAAGGCATTTATCTTCCCTAGATCTAGAAACAAAACAAAAATACCTACATCTTAGATAGCTGACTAGAAATCTTTTATAGTCACCTGAAAGGAACATGTATTTCAAGGTTTCAGTATATCACTACAATGATAATAATACCATGAATTACACTGACTGTAGAAGCTGTCTTTCACCCAGCATCCTTTTCTTTTTCTGTTGTATATTAGGCTACCTTTTCTCTTCTTATTTGCTCTCTCTTCCCCCAGAGGTTCTTTTTTTCCTTTAAATCTATTTTCCAATTAGTTTTTTTCATTACTGCATAGCAATCTTAAGGTATTTCTTCAAGTTCTGTGAGTTCATTTTGTTGAAATCCATCTTGGAATGCAATTCACTTTCCAGCTTTTTGAAGAATGCCTCTGCTGCTTCTGGCTTTTCACATTTCCTTGTGATGTTTCCTACTCTAATAATTAATATGAGAGGCAACAGAGTGCTGTAGTTACTCATGGGGCTTTTTTTCTCCTCCTGTGGAAAAAGGGGTGTCATACAAGGTGGTTTTTCTTCTCTGTCACTTCTTTGGTTACAGATATAAAATTTCTTATGCTTCATCCTCTCAGCATTATTGGTTGTTCATTGATTTGATTTCTCTACTCCTTTTTTAGGAAATAAAGTATTTTGCTGAGATATTCAAAACCTTGCAGCTAGAGAGCTGGAATTACTGTGGATTTTGGCATTGGGTATCCATGGGCTTTTCCAGATTATTTCTTTCAATAATCATCTAACTTTCATATGGTTTATAACTTTTATAAAAAAAAAAATCAATAGAGATTCCAACTTATCTTCCCTTCTCCTTCTGGAAATCCAAAGGTTAATTCTCAAAGTTGTAAGGATTATTAATTTTATTTTTTATGTTGTTGTTTCTACCTCACTATTGTTTTATCTACTTCTGATGAAATTTTAAATTTGGTTCACATTACTCTTGAGTTAAGGCCAGTCAGAATGGTCTTTCTATGAATCATAGAAATAACAGAGAGATTAGAAATCACTTACAAATCTTTAAGAAAGTTAGCTCTGGCTTCTCCCTCTTTCACCCAAGTGTCTGTGATAAATGACATTTCAGCAAGATTCTTCTCCATACCTAAGTATGCTGCAGTTTCTGAGACAGAGATAGAAGATTTGTTTTAACAGCCTTTTTGGGACTGTATTTCCAAGGGTTTCACCAATCACAAAAAACTGTTGGGCTACATAACATCTGCAATGATTTCCACAAAGGCTTCTTATGTATGAGTAAGTATAGCCATTCGTAGGCTTTCACTCTGAAAACTGATATTTTTATTTGATATCTCCCCAGGTTTTGTATGGAGATAGTATAATCTTTTCTTAATCATATTCTTTGAGCTGTTTATGCCTTCTTAGGCATTCAGAATGTGCACTAATAATGTATGTGCTCTGTCTATAGGCTGTAAACATCCTTCCTTTCTCCTGTAGAAGTTTCTCTGGCTTTTTTTGTCCACACATTTGTCCATATCCCTGTTACTTTTCCCTCTACTAGTTTTACTTTTCTGATGTGGAAAAACAAAACTGCACATAATATTCAAGCACAGAGATATAATACTCTCCAGCCTCTTTTCAGGTGCTTCTGGCTGTCTATTTTTTTTTTCTCCTCTAAAAAATTGTAAAATCATAGAATTATTTGTGTTGGAAAAGACCCTTAAGATCATCAAGTCAAACGGCTAACCCAGCCCTGCCAAGTCCAGCACTAAACCATGTCCCTAAGTGCCACAAACCCAGAAAGGAAATGAAGTGATTTGTACACTGAGCTGGGAGTTTCGCAGTGATTTCCCAGACAATTAGGTTAATATGCAAAACATGTCAGAAGAATCACAACCAACCAGATGGCCTTTCAGGAGGAGGGGGGCCTGCCCCAGGGATTATGGCCAAGGGAGGAATGGTCCGAGTAAATTTAGTTAATGGGGATTTTGTCGCAATCTGGGTACAACATCCAAAATTACCTTGCACACAAGAAAGAAATAGCCCATCAAAGGCTGTTTTCCCTATGCAGAGTAAAAAATCTCTCTTGGGAAATATTCCTCTGAAACACATATATCTGTGCTTTACATAAGCACAACTATTACTTCAGAAGGGCAAGCAAGTAAGGCAGATTTGTCCTGCATTTTTTTCCCCTCAAGGCCACCAAAAGAGCTTCCAGGGCTCTTATTCTTTGTTGGGCTCGTCACTTGCAGCTCTGTCCACGTGGCTGCAGAGCAGAAAGGTCACAGGGCCCCTATGGACACCCTTGGGCCTCTCACGAGTGCGTGAGGAGGAGAGGGGCTGGTGGGGAGGGTGGCTGAGCAGAGGCACTGTGCAGCACCAACATCACACACGTGCTGTCAGACCGAGGGCCAGCCGCGGCCTTCTGCAGCCCTGCCTTTTCTGGCACAGCCGGAGCCTCAGTTTGGGCCTGCAGCACAACAGCCACCATTGTGTCCTGTGGATGGAGGGTCATGATATGTGCTTACCTGTGCTAGTATGAATTTTCTTTGTCTTTTGCCCCCTCTCCCTTCTTTAAACAATCAGCAAAAATTAAAGCTTTGGAAATTTAAATCTAAATTATATGAGGGTTCTAAACCTAAATCCTCCACATGCAAAAAATTATTTTTGCATCACCAACATAACTTTTCAAGGCAAAATTACATATTCATTACATTTGCTGTTCCACTGTGATAAATATATAGATGTTTCTGTTGTGACATGAAGGCCAGCCATAAGGTGTATATTCTGGTTGAATTAAAACAATTTTCAGGAGTTAACCATTTTCTTTTTTTATTGTCTGACATTTTAAACTCACAGAACCCAACCTGTTTTTTCACAGGACTGCCTGACGTCTCTGTTCTAAAATGGTATTAGCCATCCTAGAGGGAAATCAGCATCAAATTTAAGTGTGATTGTGAGCATATGGATGGTTTCTCAGGCATCTTATTGAAGTAGAACCATTTTCTTAATTTTGTTAATGCTTTTGTTGCTACTGGAAGCTTTAACTGAATCCAAATTAAAACCTGTAGCGGATGATTGGGTATGATGGTTGCTTACCCAATTTGTTACTACAGGACAAAGTGTACTAAAACTCCTTTGACTTTAAAGAAGAAATTCCATATACAGTTAGAAATGGAAAAAAATATAGCTACGTGGAATAGTAACTGACAAAGACAGATGAGCTATTAATCCCATGCAGCAGAAGACAGCATGGCTGGTTTGGGTCTTTTTAGCATAATATATCTGGGAAGTTCCACGTACACCTGCAAGTGTGTGATTCATATATAAATTTTTATATGCTCTTAAATTATTGTCAAAAAAATAAAAAAATAACATATGGACAGTAAAATACATGCTGTAGTTCAGTAACAATTTTGGAGAACATATAATCCAGGAACAACAGTGTGAGGCAGCACTGGGAAAATCTCTGGCCTCAAGGTCAATGCAGTCAAAAGCAGTCAGAGGAGTTGGGTCAGTATCATCAGCCCCATCTGGCACGAGAGTGTTGCAGCTGTTTCATGAGATGCAGGCCTCAGTTCTCTCCACAATGAGGCTGGGAGGTGACTGGGATATTAAATCATCAAGGAACACCCTCTGTTCTGGTGCCCTGGGCATACACCTTTGTCAAGAAAATCCTTATCAGTTTTGAAGGCAGCAGTAATGCTGCCCAGTGGCTGACCCTGCACAGCTCCTGCTGTGCCTTTCATGGGCTGGGGCTGCTGGGGAAGATGTTGTCTTCATCAGCATCTGTGCTAAGGGGATTTTGTCTGATTGGATTAAAAGCATCTAGCCTTCACTTTACACCATGGCCATCCTTTCATCCACCTCAGAGGAATGGGAAGAGTCTTTCATCAGCAAGGAAAAAGGAGTAGCTATGTGGCTTAGCAATGGACATGTATGGTGAGCCTGCAGAGCAAGATCTAAAGTGGTATGATTTGTGTTTCCTAGAGGATTTGACAGAAGGGACTCAATTTTGTGAGGTTTTTAACGCTGTAATTTAAAGCCAAATCCTAATGTTCTCAAAGTTAAGCTGCTTTTTCAGCTACATCAGATTTATGCTGGCATGAAACTCTCTTGGTTTCAGAGAAGCTAATCTCAGTTTATTTAATGTGCTGTAAATCAAAGACTGTATGGAAAGAAAACAGCTCAAAGACAGGTTAATGAGAACGTGACCCAAGTAGGGGCCAAGAACAGTGACTGTTCGTGTGTGATGAAGAAAAAGGACATTCATATTCAAGAATACTTGCCAAAAGCCTACACCTTTTACACTCAGTCCTTAATCTCACCAGAATGCCTTGATTTATGTTTCTGTCCATTTCCACACTGTGGCTAATATTTTCATGTCTCTCTCTCTATGAAATTACTAGATAATCTCTCTCCTTTTTCTTCCCCCTCCATCTCACCTGTCCTAGAGCTAGATATCTTACATGATATCACAGTTACAGTATTCTTCCATGTGGTCCAACCCTGAAAAGATTTTTTGCAAAGCCTTTTCTGCCATTATTCTTCTTTGGAGGATGTTACAGGAGCAATGTTTTGATGCTGGAGAAAAAAGTTACACATCCAAGCAGACAAGGGTGATCTTTAATGCAACATGGAAAGAATTACAGATGGAAGATCATAGCCATAAAGTTTAAAAGATGAAGCTGCAGCTGGGTAACTTGACTGAATGAATCATAGAGAAGTTTTCATGCCTGTTTAAATTTCGATAAAAAGGAACAGTTTCAAAGGACTTGACAGTGGAGATTTTGAACTCACAAAATAAAAGCCCACAAAATAAATTTCCTTGGAATGAAGTGTGATTTTGCTGAAATGTCACATTTTCCTCTCACAAGAGAAGGACAATTTTCACAAATTAGAGAAATTTCAAAACCATATTCTTAGCTACGATTGAAAGGTAAGCAATAAAATATAGTTTCGGTAAGAAAGCAAGACCTTTTTTCTACAAGTCTAGTGAAAAACTGTTGTATCATTAATATTTTGTTAGTGGAGAAGTGAGTTGTGGTTATGGCTCAACAAACCTCAGCACAAATTATGCCAGAAATATCACATGGAGGAAAATCCTTCATTCCCCCATATTCCCACCTTCTATTGAGAGCTGTAATTACAAGGTTCTCATTGAGCAATATTATAGAGACACCTACTTGCCTTGCTCTGCTTAAGGGTTTGTCAATGCTTCCATTATAAACCTCTCCTTTTAGGGGCTCACATGACTGTAAAATTTTGCACTGGATTAAAATTTGGCACAAGATCATAGTAAAAAAGCATGTTTTTTCCCATAATTAGTTTTTCTTCAAATTTGATCGTTGGAAAAACAGAAACTGCAAAAATTAAAATAAAAGCTATTTCCAAACATATGTTTTCATATGTTTTTTATTTGCTTTTATTCCCATGACTGCAAAAAAATAAAGAAAACAAAAACTAACAAATAGGTTAACATTCCAGATGCAGTTCAGCACTTAAAGAGCAAAGACATTCAACATTAAAGCTGGAATCACAGTGGTCTCTTAGCAGTGGGTGATCTGTCATTCCATGTGGACTGACTACAAAGGTGTGACTTAAGTATGGAGTTACAGTCTTAATTCTGAATTTCCTTACCTTGGTGAGTTTAAGACAGATGCTTAATGCTCTTTGAATGTAGTGGCTTATATACTTTTACTTCAAATGTAGTTTTTGGACATCATGCCCAGAACTGTTTTGAAAGCCTTTCCCCAAAGGTGGGAAAATGAAAGTATGTTGTCATTTCCCACTGCTCCCTCAAAGGACGGGTTTTGTTTGCTGTTCTGGATTACTGCTCTGATTTTTTTTCCCCCTCATTCCCCCATTAAATGTACATAAAAGCTGGGGTTTTTTTCCCTGCTAGTGAAGACATGAGGTATTGGTATCACTTTCAGTAAACCAAGGAGAGATTAAAAAATTATATGATACTGTACATATTTTTTCTTGCATGAATATTTTAAGGATCTGTTTAATGGTATTTTAGAAGCGGGAAGGGAAGGGAAGGGAAGGGAAGGGAA
>VZRF01004257.1:181662-284177 GCA_013396875.1 Vireo altiloquus
GAAGGGAAGGGAAGGGAAGGGAAGGGAAGGGAAGGGAAGGGAAGGGAAGGGAAGGGATAAAGAAAGAGAAAGAGAAAAACAGTGAGAGGAATAAACAGAAAAAGCAAGAAGAAAAGAGGAGATAACAGATGAGAGGAAATTAAGGTGCTGAGAGAGAGGAAGGGAGAATGGAGGAGGGTGGGCAGAGAAAGTAAGAGAGTGCAAGATTATGAGAAAAAAAGAAAAAGAAATCAAGATGTAACTAGAGAAAGAAAAGATAGAGAGGAAATTTTTTTTCTCCTGTTAGAACTCAGAGAATTATTTTATAGGCACTTTCAAATTAAACCACATTTTGCTGAATCAATAGCTTTTGTGCGTAGGGTAAAATCGTCATTAAAGGCTATGCTTTAACTATGAGTATCATGCAGCTTGTTGAAAAATATTTTTGTGATCTTAACTAAACCCTCCTAATATTTTTGAAAGGTATATCAATCAGTATTTAGATTATCTGGAAAAAGTTTGCTGTAGTATTTTCTGTTTCATTGTTGATTGGTTTGTTATAGTAAATTTAAATCTCTACTAAAGTATACATACTAATAAGGAATGTTTATGCGTATTTCTAAAGTAAAATATCTACATTCTTCATGTAAGAACAATCATAAGGACAATTAACTTAGAATCTAAGCCAAATTGCATTAAATTCAATCAAGAAACTGATTTCAAGACTACAAGGGCAACAGCAGAAGATGTAGCCTCCAGCTACCAAGGGTACAAGTATATGCTAAAATCTTAGCAACCAAATGGAAGAAATATCACCTTCTAACACCTTTGAATCTATCTGTCCTTAACCCTTCCATACCCACCATACAGATCTTTGTATAATCAAGGCATGTGTGATTTTCCTTGTTTGTCTTTGGGTCACGCTGGCACAGTCATGTTAGCTTGTAGTGAGCTGTTTTGAGAGAGCTAGCACCTCCTCCTCCTCTTGGTATATCTGTTCAATCATGACAATTTCTACTGCAGGTAATTTTTTCACACTGTTTTTCAACTGCCTTTTTTTAATCCTTTTTCTAGGCTAAAATGTTCCCTCTGCTTTCAACTCTAGAGGGTAAATATTGGAACATTTGAGCAAAATCCCTTTAACCACTTTTACATTATTGACAAAGTCTGCTGAAGCCAATGGAAAGATGCCCACTGACTTCAAAATTCTTTGGATCACACACTTGCTGTTTTAACTCAGATATTTTTCACCGTCATGGGCTATAAATTATCCAGGAGGATATTTTTCTAGCACAAAATTTGTAATCACCACAGGCAGGAGCTTTTCCCAATAGTTACACTTCTGGACCTACCTTGTTTTCATTCGCTTCAACACTTTTCATTCTCTTTTATATAGACGTATAATGTCATTTATACAGCTATATATGTCTTATAAATCTCATACATTTAAGAACCAAGATAGGGAATCTAAGGATGTGAAACAAAGAACATTATCTTGCATCCAGTGGTTCTTATATAATATGACTATAAAAATTTTGGTCAACAGACAGGTCATTAAGAAAGTCATATTAATGGGCATCTCAGTGCTGCAATAGTTGCAGAAAAGGGAGAAGTTAGGGCTATAAAAGAGAAGAGAACTTGGGGCACTTGTGCTCTCTTCATCCAGGAGCACAGTAAAAACCTTGGAGGAAACATATGTGTTGGTCGCTACTAAAACAGATGAAAACAAAGGATACGAGGAAATTTAGAGAACTACTTTGAGGTAACATGCACCACCACCGGCGAAAGTTGGCAAAATCTTTTCAGCAATTATTTAATTCACTGCAAAAAATGGTGTGGTGGCTCAGTAAATGAATTTGAATTGAATTCTTTGAATAGTTCTTTAAAACTGTGCTTTAAAAGTACATATATATTTGGAAGACTAGATAAAATCAGAGAGGAAGAAAAGAAAGAAGCAGGGGATTTACCTACTGATCCACACTTTGCCTTAGCAGAATAAATACAAAGTTTTATCACCAGACAGTAGATTTTTCTTTCATATATTACTCTTCTTAGGACAATTCAATGAGTTTGGCAGTATACTGCTATGAGAATCATTGTGTAGTCTAAGGGTTCACATATGCCAAGAAGATCTCTAGTCCATAATCCAGAAAAATATTCTATGATTTAAAGCTAAATGGAAGTCTATCACTATAGAACACTTTCAAACACCATCAGAGAGATTTTTTCCATGTACAGTTCATCAGACAAAAGTCTGATCCCCTGGCTTTGGGATGGGTGAAGTACCTCAGACCACATGTCACCTTGCTTCTGCATTTTTACTATGCCCAAAAGACAATTTAAACTTTTTCAAACTGATCTGAAAATGTAAGGTAAAATCTTTCTTCTTTCAAATGTTAAAAAAAAAATAAAGATAAAATCTCACTTGAAATTTACACATTTTTAAAAATTCTTTTTGGTCAGTCTAATTACTATCTATCCCTGTTCTAAAGAGAGAGGTTATGGCAAGAGTAGTCTCACTGACACAAAGGCTCTACAGGTCAACTGTGCAAATACTAAAGAGATGCCTGTTACAAAGGTAGTGCTTCATGTAAAGAAAAAAAGAGGTTGGATACATTGTCTGAAAAACAAGGATGAAATTCAGAGTCATAAAGAACCATGTAGGTCATCTTCTCCAAACTTACTGCTCACAGCAGGATGATTTGCTGGGGTCTATCTCAGACTTTCACCTTGCAACAGAAGTTTCATTAAGCCCAGTCATGTCCAGAACTGCATTGGATCAATTAGGAAGAAGCTGCAATTAAAAACAGATTTATTTGGATCACAAGGAAGAAATTCTGAATCAAGGAGGTAAGTGTAAAACTGCAGGATCTTCTTGCTGTAATTTGTGCATTTATTTCATTCAAACTATGCTAGATAACACATGTGGCTCTTGTGGAGGATGGAAGAACCACATTTCCCATATTGACTGATTTATGCTTTCTTAGGTATAAAAAGTATGTTTGCTGACAATACTAAATTAGACAGGACTGTTGACCCTTTAAGGCAGAGAGGCCCTGCAGAGAGACCTCAACAAATTAGAGAGATGCACAATCAACAACTGTGTGAAGTTTAACAAAGACAAGGGCTGGATTCTGCACCTGGGACAGGACAACCCTGGATGTACGGACAGGCTGGGGAAGGAGAGTCTTGAAAGCAGTGCCACACAAAGGGACCTGGGTGTCATGGTTAACAGAGAGTTGAATATGAGCCAGCAGTGCCCTGGCAGCCAGGAGAGCCAACCCTGTCCTGGGGGGCATCAGGCACAGCATCGCCAGCTGGGCAAGGGACGGGATTGTCCTGCTCTGCTCTGCTCTGGGGCAGCCTCACCTCCAGTGCTGGGGCAGTTCTGGGGGACACAATGTAAGAAGTATATAAAGTCATCAGAGAGTGTCCAAAGGAGGGCAATGAAGATGCTGAAGGGCCTTGAGGGGAAGCCATATGAGAGCAGCTGAGGTCACTGCATCTGTTCAGCCTGGAGAAGAGGAGACTGCAGGGAGACCTCACTGCAGTTACAATGAGGGGAAGAGGAGGGGCAGGCACTGATCTCTGCTCTCTGGTGACAGTGATAGGACCTGAGAGAATGACCTGGAGTTGTGTCAGGGGAGGTTTATGTTGGATATTAGGAAAAGGTTCTTCACCCAGAGGGTGTTTGGGCACTGGAACAGGCTCCCCAGGGAAGTGGTCACAGCACCAGCCTGACTGAGCTCAAGACATGCTTGGACAATGCACTTGGGCACATGGTGTGACTCTTAGGGTGTGCAAGGCCAGGAGTAGGACTTTGGTGATCCTTATGTGTCCCTTCCAACTCAGGATAGTCTATGATTTTATGCTGTGAGTACTCAGATGCTTTTAGCTACCTGCTAATGTAGTTGTGAGAGTGCTTTTGCCATACCAACTGGAGTTAGTTATTGTAGCAAGGATTCCTAAGGAAAAGCTGCAAAATATTTGTATCTCCTCAGCCAACCCATATTTAATTTGCTGAGAAATTTCTTGATTCACCTGCTGAGTAGAAGAAAAGAAGAAAAACAAAACAAAACAAAACAAAAACATATAGGAAGCATTTTGTTTTCTTTTTGTGCTTATTTTCAAACCAGAGAGAAAATGTGAGATAAATTCTTTTAGAAACACTGTCTCAAAATCAGATTTCATTTCAAGAGCTGAGACCCTAATAGGAAAATATTTGCAACAAATAGACAAGATAAAGCAGTGAAAGACCCTGAAAGCAAAGGAATAAAAAGTGATACTATATATTTTCTTAAACAGGTGTTAGACAGAGATAAGAGTAGAAGGAATAAAACCGAAATTAAATAGTTCCTGTGTCTGCGATTGCAAATGGTCAATAAATTGGGCAATTTGTAAATCATTTTCAGTCTGTCATATATGAAATACCACATGGAGGTAATTTCAGCGGTAGGAAGACCAAAACATCAGCCTCAAAGGTTGTGGAGGCCTGGCTTTATTTCAGACCTTAGAGTACTTCTGCCAGAAGTTGAACTTGCCTAAGGTCACTGAAGGTGAGAAGAATGAAGCTCTCCCTTCACTGGTCTATCCACCCTGCAGACAGAATAATCTCCCTGGAGCTGCACTGATTTAGAGCAGCTTAGAATCTGGTTTATGTGGGAATGATTTGTCCTAATTGAATGCTTTTCTGAAAACACAAGTTAAGACTAAGACAGAAAAAGAGTGAGAGGAAAACAATAAAGTCTCCTTCTTATGTGAGGTAGGGAAAACCATAATCACTAGACTGTATCTTGTGTGTTTTGTACAGCTTGAGAACTTAAGTGTTTCTTATCTCTGTCAGTTGCCCCTGGGATAACCACAAGGGCTTACTGTGCCCCTGCCAGCTACAATGCATTACAATAGTTAAAAGATGGAGAAACAGCTGAGCTTGGACCTGCACTTAATTAGCTGGTATGGAAGTAAGGGTGTGAAAGAGAAGGCTGCTCCCAGACAAGCAGGGTGAAGTGCCTGAAGCCTGGGTAGGTATCCAATTCTTGCTCTAATTTTTGAAACATTTTCCCTCCTGGCAGATTAAAATTAAACATCTCCTCTAGAAAAATTCAAACATTCATCTGGTTCCTTCTAATGAAACACTGAATGCAGCTCTGTACTAGGTAGTTTTCTTCCTTCAGGTAAGCTTTAGTCGACACTGATTATGTTGAACAATCATTTATCTAGGAAAAGATTTAGTTTAGTTGCTATCTCTCCAATAATGCAGTTATCCCTTATTTTATGTCTTGCAGAAATTATGCATCTGGAAGATGAATATAGCTTATTTAGAACTATAAACACATAGGTTAATGCTAAAACTAATTTCATTTAAAATACTACAGCTCACCCTCACCTCATCCAAAACATGCTTCTAGTAGTATCCTTTTCATGGACTCTGTTGAAAATGGGATCTCCTCCAAATTTTATATTATTTCAACATTAAGGAGAAATTGCCTTGTAGGACACTTTTAGACAATTGAGCTATTTGCAGCTTTCCTGAAAAATAGAAACATAAAATTCCTTTTCAACTAAAGAACTGATGTCTTTGCTGCTCACTAAATGCCCAGGTTTACCGCTAATGAGGCTTCAGGCCTGTCTTATTGAAATGCTAATGCAATTAATGTGATATTCACAGATTTCTTTTTTCTTTGCTCAATTGATACTCTGTAGATTAGGTAAAAAACTTGTGAATTACACTCTTTATTAAATAAGTTATTTTAACATCTTCAGGTAGCCAAATATAGTATTCTCTCTCAAAAATAATTTAAACACTTTTTAAAACACTTTTCACAAAGCCCTTACAATGGAACTTCTGTTTGATCACATTCAACCTTGCTGCAGTTGTAGCTTTAAGCATACATGACTCAGACAAAAAAAGAGATTCTAAGTAATTTATGTCTCCCTCCCTGCTCTGTGTGTGCTAATCACATTGCCACCCACTTTTTTTGGTAAATGATTTACAGCCCTAGTGAATATAATCATCTGCAGTATCTGAGTCACAGAGAATGTTTTTGAACCCTAAACCTCTACAGGCATGCAAAGGAACTGAGCACCTCCTGCTCCTCATGCGGTCTCGGCAGACTCATAGTTTTGCACATATCCGTGCTCTAATTACATCTCACAGCAGGTGTTTTCTAAATCATTCTTCTCAGGTGAGGCAAACTATTTATACAGGAGACTATTAACCTGAAGGCATGTTCACATTTTCAGAGAACAGGCGGTCCCTCCCACGCGTCCCTCAGTAGCTTTAGCAAAACACAGACTTTATTAAACTTACCCTTTATTAAAAAAATGAAGAAGCAAACTCATGATCCTGATGTTAAATCCTCTTGGACCAACCTAACTGCAAATGGAAGACCCAGGATTGTATTTTATATTTTAGTTTACAGGTCTACCATGGCATAATATTATCAGAAGCAGGGCCTTTGCCTCCCACCTGCCCACCTCAGCTCTCAATGCTCTCAGCTGTCAGATGTAAAGTTCTTTGATTTTAGTGTTTCCTTGCTCTGGGAGGACTTCTTTTGGGGCCTATGAAGGGAACAATAAAACTAGAGCTTCTTTTGAAAAGTTCAACCCAGCAGCATCCTTGAAGGATTCTAAAGTTTTCTCTTCTGCATCCACCTCTTCAGGGAAGAGGGGTTGCTCTTCTTTTTTTCCTATTTCTTGGAGCAAAAGTCTCCATACAGACAAGAATGCTAGTATGCTCCACCCAAACATGAAAGAATTCAACAATGTGGGGCATTTTCCTTACAAAGAGATGGCAGCCTATTCAGTACAATGTCATAGTCACTGTTTTAAACTCCTTTAAATAGTCTAGCCCTTGGTATTTCAATCTGAAGTTTCACAAGGGTAATTTCAACTTACAGATATCCCTTTCTCTTTTCCTTTTAGCAAGACAAAACTCTGACATTCTTTTTAAATTATATTAAAGATTTTAATATTAACTTTTACGAGATAAGATGTGCTAGAAGTTTTATGACTCTTAAGGTCTGAAGCAGATTCTTTGCAGAAGGTGCAACAAAAATACAAGTGCAAGATTGAAAATTAAGCTTTTCCCTCAGGTTTCCAACTGTTGCAGCTCTGCCTAAGTGTGGTTTTACAGCACATGGCCTTATAGTCAATGTTAGCATACAGCAAATGTGCACAATTCTAAGGCTGTTTTAACATTACCGTGAGCAGTGAAGTGCTTGTGGTCCCAGGGCAGCAAAAGCTGGAGTCTGGAGTAGCTAAGTTGAATTTTATTAATTTAGTTACTTTTTTTTAAAAAAAAAAGATTATACTAAAGGGGAGAAATAGGAAGGAATAAGGGGGTAAGCAAGTGATGGTACATGGGAACTAGGGCAATAATGTGAATCTGGCCTTCGAGGCAGATCAAGGATTAGTTGAAACTATCAACAATGTCATTTTCTCTCTGGCGCTTCCCTGAGTAGCCCCTCATATCAGGGAGAAAAGATCTGTGTTGTTTCAGTGCCTTTCCAAACCTTGCACTCCTCTTCTTTGGTGAAACTTCCCTATGTGGTGAAAGTGGAAGTTATTTTTCAATTTTTTTGTTGCATTTTCATGCTGTGTTTCTACCATGCACTCTTTTCATCTACACCCCTACAAGTTACAAGATATCCTCATAAATCAGTTTTTCTTTGGTTTTTTCCAAAGTTTTTGTCTATTTCCATTTATCGAGCTGTAATTTTGATCAGTTCTGTTGGTTTTCTATGCTTCTACAGAGTTGTAAAGGACTATATACAGTAACACTCAGTTTTTGTTATGATGGTCAGCTGAGGGAATAAGTGCACAGCGTATTCAGAATAAAAAAGTCTTTATGCTCTTCCAGTTTTAGAAAAGCTCCAGATTGCTCCCTTCCAAGCACACCATGCTCGTGGAAACAGGAATGCCCAGGCTATGGACTAGACGGTGAGCTGGGATGGGACCACGTAATGTCCTGACATGATTGATTTTTAATGTGACATGATTCCTTCGAGACATGGGAGATTTCCAAAGGGCCTCTTAAATAACTCTTTTTATTGCTTCTATGCTTTTGGGCAATATGGCCCAGGCAGTGCCTCTCAAGGGCATAAAAATCGTGTTCAGCAGGGGACGTGGCAAGTGCTAAGTGTTTGCTTCTAGGTTAGGCTTCCTTGAGCCTCAGAGCTGAGAACATCATTTGGAGAGCAGATGTGGCCAAAAAAAAAAAAAAAANAAAAAAAAAAAAAGAGAGAGACATTTTCAGTAAGTGAATTACACTTTTAATATGCTGTTCTCTGCCGGTGGCTCTGTGGATGAAATAATGTTGTACCATACAGAACTGCTGCCTACCATCGTGCCCAGAAGCATGGGTAGAGTTCATTAAAAAAGATGTTAAAAGACTGCTGTTAAGAATGCCAAATCAAGCAGTTAAAAGGTAAGAAATGCCAGCAATAAGGTTGTCTCACCAACAGCTTTCCTGAGCATAATATTGTAGCCTTTAAATATATGATAATAATTGCCCCACAGCCCCCTTTTTCTTTCATTTGATCAGTGCCTCTTTTGCTTATCTTTATCTGACTGTTGTTGAATTATTTGAAACACTCACACTACTTTAAGTGTTACAGTCTTTAAATAATATATATTTCTTGGATTTTAGTTTTTGTTTCACTACACAAAGGGAAGCTGTTCCCACAATTCCTCAGCATTTTTAAGTGAATATTATGTTTAATACAGATTTTCTGATCACCTTTTTTTCATAATACCTGAATATTCAGCCTGGTTAAGTGAGCTGAAAACAGCTGACTACCTTTTCCAATCAAAATAAAGAGTTGATCATAATTCATGTGCACAAGTAAGAAGAATTAAAAATTCATTCATTTTCATTTCATACTTTCTGAGTACTTGGCTCTTTAACACAATAGAATGTTTTCAGCTTAAAAAAACCCAAAACCTACCCCCACAAAAAAGCAAGCACCACCAGATTGTATTATGGGCCATTTTCATGATCTATCTTCTGCTGGATGAGCACCTTGCCAAATTGTTAGTTCTTTCTTCAGATGCCAGGTACACTTAGGAACAGGTCCCACTTTCCCCTTATGCACTTATTTCCATATCCTTAATTCACAAGGCTGCCTCCCTGCTACCACTGTTGTTTTACCACTAGGGCAACAATCATTCTTTGAAGGAGTCAGACTCCTACCAAATTAGATACTTTTAAAATCTGACTATGACAAAACAGAGTATCCAACAGTCTACTGTGTGCCATTTTATCCCTTCTTGTAGCTGTTGCTTTGGCACAGCAGCTAATATAAAAACTCTATAAACTGAAATGTTATGATATATTACCAGTAACGTGGTAAATATTCAATTTGTTTATGCTTTATTTTTATGGTTTATTGCATTACCCATACCACTTATTTCCTATGGTACATAACTCCTAAGTATCCTATCTGAATCTGAAAAAATATGCTCAATTTAAAGCACTTCCTAGTTTCAAAAAGAAATTTATTCATAAAACCTACTTTGTAATCAATCCCACAGAAAAAAAAAAAGCTTTCACATTTTTATAGGTATTTTATGAAGATAGATGCTTAGAAAACTTATTAGCAAGTTGTCTTACATCATATTCTTCTAGACGATGTTATAAATTGAAAAATATGATAATGAGGCAAAACAATAAGGATTAGTAAAACTACTGATGGCTTCATAATTCTCAGGGAAACAGCTTTCACCTGTTTTCGTAGCAAATGTCCTCGTGATGTCCTCACTTGCTTTCCAGCACAGAGAAAATTGACTGTGCTGTAAACCTGAAACACTGAAATGCAAATGCCTCAAGCACAAGTAGGGTTTCAGTGATTTCCAAACTATTTTTCACTGTTGAATTATGTGCAAGAGGAATTTATTGCCTCCAGGCCTTCAACTGACCAAACAGTGAATAAAATAAAAAAGAAAATCTGTTGAAGGTGCATTTCTGCACAAGTTTCTTCTTGTGTGTTAATTCTTTGAATAGTGCTCTCTCTAAAAGCCTTGTAGGATGCCAACCATATGTTGCACCTCCTTTTATTTTTCTTTCTTTTACACTTTTGCTAACATTTTTCTCCATTGTTTTACCAGAAAAGCAATTTTTTTATAGGCAACAGTGTCCACTCACTTTCTACCTTTTTTAATATTACTTTAATATTATTTTTATTATATTATTTAATATACTTTTTAAATATTATTTAATATTAATTTAATTTATTATTATTAGGTTGAAATTTCTTTTACATAATTACAAGTCAGGCTTTTTTACAGTCAGGCCTTCAACCTTTCTTATTTCTGATTAAAATCTTCTCTTGTAAATGTCCTGTTTTTCTTCCCCTTTAGTTTGTTATTATTTCGGTCACAACAATGCCAGTAGTTTCTAAACAAGACTGGGAACAAACACATCATATTACTTTCTCTCTAAGCACCTAACAAGAAGCAGGATCTTTTCAAAGTATTGTAGTCTGAATGGGCAAGAAAGGTAAAAATGGTTAAAACCCCAGTATTATCAGCATCTTTGCTTTATAGTTGAAGAATGGAAGACGTGGAAGAGTTCCGGGTATCTAGGTGCTACATTATGTATTTAAACACCTTTAAAAATCAGCTTGTGGAGGAGCTGTGAAATGAAAGGACAGTCGAGAAGCACTTCATAGCTTTAGCCACAAAATCTTTAAAACATGAGAACCAGATCCACTCTCCCTTTTTCGTGCATGGTACGGCAGGAGGACCCTTTCTCTTTTCTCCTGTCATCTGTGGCTGATGTTAGAGGAAGACAGCTCAGCTCCCCTGTCCCTCCTTTCCGCTTGCTGTGTGCTCATTGGAGGGCAGACAGGTTGCACCATTCACCACCTCCTCCCCAGACCCTGCTTAGGACCGTAGGCACAAAGCAGTAATATTTTTTACCACATCTTTTGTCACAATTGCAGCTGAAATCTGAAGTACTGTTTTGTTGACACCTACTGTACAGCATATAGAGCTCCTCACACCACCAGTAACCTTCTTGTGCTCAACCATGTGTTTCATTTCTTTATTAATATGTTCCAAGGGCATCTAGTCCCTTGGGAAAGACCTTGGGAAATACATATAATTAGCTCCACTGTGTCAGAGACTGAAAATAATTCATTCCTCAAACATTGATATAAAGTTTTGCTCACTATAAAGATGCTACAACCAGAGAAACCTCCTTGAAGAACTTTGAACTGAAAGTCCAACAGCTGATTAGATAAAAGAAAACCCATTGTTCAATCATCTCAGGTGGAGGGAAAGGTTTGCATCCACAAAAGGCCAAAGCCACCACCTGTGCTGAGGATCATTCTCTGTGTTTCAGCACAGCTCACAGAAGCCAGATTTGGGGTGGGGGGAGCACAGCTCACTGAAGCCAGGTTTGGGGTGGGGGCAGAGCACAGCTCACAGGAGCCAGGTTTGGGTTGGAGGGAGAGCACAGCTCACAGAAGCCAGGTTTGGGGTGAGGGGAGCACAGCTCACTGAAGCCAGGTTTACGCAGACTCCCTTCAACTAAGGGGGGAGGAGGAGGTTTTGGGTGCATGGCATACCCTCGGGCCAGAGGCACTGAACACCAATCCTCCCTAACACAAACCAGCCCAGCTGTGGCACCCCAACCCCACAGGCCACATCCATGGGACTCTCATGTGAGAGGCAGTTGAGGGGGAGTCACAATCCATCAAAAATCCCCCAAATGCTCGGCCTTGCACCCCAGGGCTGCACGTGATGGAACAGACCCAGAGTCTGCTGTGAGAGACTGTCCCTCCCCAGAGAGACATGCCTGGACATTGGCACCTGGCTCGAGGGGATATAAACCCAGGGGATTCTGCACCTTTTTGGGGGACCTTCACCACCAAGAAGAGCAGCTGGAGAGGATCAATGAAACATCATTGGGATCCACGGAGTGGTGATATTTTCCTTATTCTGTCCCTGTCACTCTTTCTGTGGCCCCCACCTATTTTCTACTCCTTTTCTCTTTCCCTCACATTTACTATACAATAAAATCCATATTATTGTCACTGGCATATGGTCTCGTTCGGACCTTAATTTGGGCAGCGGAATTTCAAAAGAACCTTAATAATAATTGGATATTTACACACTGTTTACAGGAAAATTGTATTGTCAGATCCAGTCATTATTTTTGAAAACACTCATAAACATCAGTATCTATTATTCTCTCCTCTCCAGTCTCTCGATTACTATTGTTTGTTTTTCTTGGCTCATGTTTGAGTTCTGCTCTGCCTTTCAGTTATGACTATATATTCTTTGTGTGTGCAGTAATACAAATATTTACTGTGAAGTATCATTGATATGATTCAGAAAGTATGCCTTCTGAAGTCTCAGAGGGAAGGGCTTCAATATTTTAGCACATTCTGCACAACTTTTGAATTCATCAACAATAAGAGAGTAACCCAGTACATTTCATATGGATATTAAGGCAGAGTGAAACTCTGATCCATCCATTACCAAGTCCATGCAAGTGTGCTTTGAATACAGATTCAAAATATTCTTGAGTTTTGCAGTTCAAGATGTCTGCAAGTTACTTGGTCTCCAGTTACAGCCATACTGTCATAGTTGTAGCTCCACAGACGAGTCCAAGATCCCCAGTCATCTTCAGATGATTGCCATCCTGACTAGTTTGGAGTAAACCAGCTGGTTTTCCAAGGAGAAAAACTCAAAAGCAGTGTGGTACCTTTTAATCCAACTTGATTCCTACAGGCAATACAGTCAGAGCTGGCTCTGGGTAATTAATATTTCAGTCTAAATGGGTATGTCCCTGCCAAAATCTTTCTGGCTATACCCTCTGTGTCTGTGCTCATCTATAAAATGGCTATAACAATTCTTTTTTCTGCACAACATTTTCCATCTTGTTTTTGAAAACTCTTTTTTTTCATGCTGCATCTGTAAATTAATTAGTACAATGAGACCCCTTTCTTGAGGGCATGGAAATAATTATGTTCACAGGAATCATTTTGCAATGCTACTAAAACTGAAGGCAGTGGGACAGGTGGAATAATATATATATTTGGTTATAGGTAAGCTGTGTACTGGAACTGGAATTATGAATGACCAGCATTACCTGTCAAAATAAGTTGCAAATACATATGAAAAAGTACATTATGTATTAAAAAATTGCTTGTACAATAGAGAGGTGAATTCCCAAGTGTTCCACTGACATGACCTTGCTGTACAGAAAAGAAAGCAGAGGATTTGTATGGAAAATAAGACAGACGGAGTCTGACTCAAGGAAATACAGAGGACAGCTGTTCTCCACAGGAAAGAGGGGAGCTTAACTCTTCAGCTCTGTGGCTGTGCAGGAGCACAAGATGCATGTACCCCACCTGGGAATAAACAGGTTTCCCTGCAGAGAGATGTTCCTCCCACCACTCATTTCTCTTCCAAGAGCAACCGTGCTGCTGAACCCAAACTCCAGTTTGGGTGTACTGACTTGGTACACTGAGACAAAAACCATGAGAGTGTAGTAATGCATGTTTTTCTTGAAGGGCTCTCCAGAAAAGCTGATTTTATTCACTGAATATTTCTTCGCAATTGCAAAGTTTTCAAATTAATTCCATAGTAGATGGAAATATTTATGTGTAACTAGAAATTCATCAGCCTTCTCTGGCATCACTTGAATTTCTGGCCTTTGGTTTAGTATGTTTGGGCTTTGGTCTCTGCTGGTTGGTTTCAGCTACACAGATGGTTGTCTTTAGGCTCTCCAAAATTAACCTGTAGACAACACCTTTTTGTTACTTATGTAAGAACTATGGGTTATCTGACTCCATGTACTACTAGTATTGAAACCAACTCCTCAATGTAAAAAGTCTTCCATCCTTATTTCCTTGATATTTCCACAATTCTTTTGTATGAATTTCCCATTTGTTTACACTGAGCCAATCCAGCTTTCAACAAAGATAGTGGTGTAATCAGTCACTTCCAAAATGCCAGGTTTCTGACCCACAGAATCATTTACAATAGGAAGCCAGTCCTCATTTCAATGGTGCAGAGATTCCCTGCCTCCTGAGTTAGTGTGATCCTTTTTGAAGCAGAATGGGAATTACAGCAGCTATGTTATTTCCTCAGATGTTTCCTCAGTTGTGGAGGAATTGAACAGAAGTATTTTCAACTGAGCAGCCCAACAGCTGGAACAGGGAGACATTTTGGGTGTTAGTCTCTAAGGGCACCTTGGTTTCATGAGGGCTCTGACATTCTCTCCACGAGGGAGAAGTGCATCCTCTGGGGTAGACCCCATTCATATAACCCTGCCTTGATTACATTTTTCTAGGGAACTGGAAAGGTCTTATCTGTCTAATGTGGTCCACTCTTGCAAATGGCTTCAGTGAAGCCACGCTTCTACTATGAAAAAAGGTTTGCCAGGAAACCCGTGTCTCCTCCTGACAAGACTGAATAGCAAAAAGTGATTCCAGAGTAATGATCACATGTCCAGTGGACACAAACACATCTAGTGATGTTTTCTAATGTAGGGGGAAAAACAGTCTTGAGAAAAATTAGGCTATTAATCTCTTTCACTCTCTTGACTGCCTTTCAAAACAGCGTAATTTGAGAGCTCTCTGCAATGTGTGTATGTACAGCATGGTTGAAATGGTAGGGCACTGAATGGCACTTTGCTGTTTTAAAATGCACTGTTCAATCTATGGCAAACCAGTATTTCTTTGGTGAATTGAGTAGAGTAAGCAGACTGTTCATGACAGCTCTATGAATAATAATGGTGATTTCATCATGGTGCTTTTGCTCCTGCTGGATTTTATTATGCAAGGCTGTTCCACAGTAACTATTATTGAGCTGCAACTTATAGTGAAGCTTAAAGGCTGCAAGTTCAGTAGAGAAAAACTGTTTTCTCATTTTTCTAATTTATTTCTGCATTTACAACAACTCTCAGTTTAACATCTCATACAGACTTAATCCCCTACCCTTTTTCCGTGTGGAGGGTGAAGATTCAGGAGAAAGATAGGCAGAGTTCTAAAAAAATCATCCCGCAGACAGTTTTTCCTCTCTTCCTCATTCTCTCCTTCACCTGTCTCCACTCTTTCCAGCCACCTCCTGTTAACCCTATGATCTCCCAACCTGAGCAACTCTATAAATATTCCCACTTAGCATTTTCTCTGTCCAACCTCACCTAATTGTCTTCTCATTCTTGCTAAAAGTTTCTGGCAGCCCAGAAGGGCTAATGAAATTCACAGGAGGAGGACAGAAAGACATATAAAACATAAGAAGGGAAAGCTAGAATTTGAAATCATGAGTTCTGAATTTCATCTTTTTGCCTATTCTTTCCCAGGAGCTGCCACTGTGTAGAACCACCACTTTCCAGAGTGACCAAAGGCAAAGGAGAGAATCAGTTCATACTTCCCTCCTTTGCTAGCTGGTAACTCCCACAGGCTGCCAGGGCTGGAGGGTTAAGGTCAAGGTCATTCAGAATCAGGTCATCCTTTGGGTGCACTGGAAGCGTCTTTGGATGCCCTGCATGCTTCAGGGCTCTGAAAAGAAATGTGGGAGCTTTTTGAGCAAGAAGATATTCAAAGGCAGCTAGTGCAGCAGAGGCCATGCTGTGGGTGAGCCGGATATTAATGTCCTTAGCCAGATAGTGCAGTGATTTTCTGCATTTTCTGTATTTGTTAAGAGTAATCAGTCTTGAAAGTTATGATGCTGTCATGAACAATTTTTGTTCATATGTAATGAAAGAACTGCAGTGGTTGTGTAAGCAAAACCTGGAGAAGTCCATGCAGAAAACACATGAGGTATAGACTGGTGTACTGATTCGAAGAGAAATGTGTTCAATACACTATACCATAAAGGAGAGTAACTCTAGTACTTTTTTTTTTCTTTTCACCACTGTTAGCACCTTTTGAAGCAACAGTAACCTACTGCTATTTTTTTCTTGGAAATCATTACCTGGGAAGTCATTCTGCTTTTGTCCAGTGTGCAAAAGGCAGCAGATGGGATGCCAGCTAATTGCCATCGCTGTTTCCAGCTGTCGCTCTTTCTTATTCTTGCCTACTTTTTCCTCCTCTGAATTGATTGTGGCTACTAACCTGGAGCACAGCAAAATGCCCATCAAAAGTCTCAGCTTGCAGGCTGACCAAAAAGAGGGAGGCAATGTCCCAGGGATCTCAGCAAATGCTGTTATGTACTGCAGCCCTGAAAGTGCTCCTGCACTGTACTTATCATCTCCTGCAAGAGTGTTTGAGAGGTTTATGTCAATGCCATACTGTTCCAGATTTCATAAGAGGGTCTGTCTAATTTTCTGTCTACTAGAATATGCTAGAAAAGTAAAAGGCAAGAAGTAAAATTTAAAATTATGATAAAAGAAGATTGAAGACTGCCTCTTGCTTTTTCTTATTGTTATCTAGATATCTGCATGTATCTGCAGATTCATCTCCTTTTTTTAGTTTTTGTTTCTTATACTAGATTTTAAGAGACTGGGGCTGTGCTAATACATAATACAAAGGCATAAGTCCAACCTTAAAAATATGCAATATCATTATTTAAATTTTTTTTAATGTCTCTTTTCTTTTTCCAATTTTATGTATAGTTATGAGATTGTTATTTGTTTTCAGTTTTCCTCTTTTGAATTAAATTTTTTCTCTTCTGCGTGTTAATTGCTGATTTTTGTTAATGCAAGACAAAAAAAAATAATTTCTGGTTTGACAAAGCACTCCTGAGATATATTGTGTCTTTCAGTGTATATCTCTGAAGTCTTTAATACAAATATGCCTCCATCTTGGAAAAATCTATGAAAAGGCATCTCAAGATCTGTGAGTAATTTCATCCGTTCATTTCTTTTTCTTTTGTATCTAGCATATTCATACAGATTTCTGGAAGAGGTTAAACTGTAACAAAACTTAGAGCAAATTACAACCACAAAAAAATAACCAAACAAACAAACAAAGCCAAACTCCTGTCATCCATATAAAAATTAATTACCCTCAGAACAGTGCTGTATGGTATCAGTTAACCTAGGTGGCATATTTCAATATGCATGAGTCGCTGCTGGTTTTGGGTAAATTATGCTAGAGTTGTCACATTTTTCCTGGCAGCATCTCCCAGCTGCTGTACTTTGGAGAATTAGGTTGCAGGAATGAAAACATGATGCGTCTGGTGCTGTGGCATGCCAAGGGAAATGAGATCATAGTGCAGCTGATTAATTTCTCCATGGGAATTCAGTGGGCACCTTTTGGAAACAAAAACTCACAAAGTGTGGGTAACCACAGGCAAAAAAATGTGTGCGTGTTGACAAGAGGGAAAGTCACTATGAACTGAATTCTCTTACAGAAAGACACTAATGATATTGATCCTAAGGACTGCTCTTTTAAATATCCAGTGATTTATTAGTACCCAGTTGTTCAAAGGAAGACTCTTTACTTTGCCTTCCACTGCTGCAAGTGCAAGCCAAAATTGTCTGAGAAGCATTTGTCTTGAAAATCTTTTCAGGTACTTCAAAGTTATATTAGTGTAGTTGTTGAGGTCTACGTCTAGGTTAAAACCTGATCAGCAGAGCTCAGAGACATCCCTGTTTTGTATGATTATCAGCTATACAAAGTTGTCTGGCCCAAAAGGTTCATAGTGAATTCCTCAGAGGAAGATTCTTTTGCAGGCTTTCTTCCTCCGCAATAATTCTTCATCTGATGGGAGCAGAAGAGGTTTAGGAAGTTTCTTTGTAGAAGGGAATGTAACAACTGGCATTCTGTGATGCAAGGCCAACCTGTGAAAGATACTGATGGGACATCCAGCCCAACACTTCTGACAGGGCAAAGGGCACAGAAAAATGGAATCTCGTGCTACAAAGGATGACAAGAACCAGAAATTTACCTTAACTGATTTGAGCTGTCAAGTCCATGTCACTAAGGTGATTGATCAACTGGTCTATCAGCTGGCAGGGAATAACCCTGAGCAGCCCTGAAGAGAAATGATAAGGGACCATCAGATATATGCTTTTGAGAATTATTAGATACTTGAAGACCATCATCCAGAGAAGAAAATATTGCTGCATCGGTGGCCAAGGTATGGATCTTGAAAAGGAAACGCAAGATAGGACTTTTAAAAGATGGAGGGGGAAAAAAGATGCTATTTAGAGCTTTGCTTAAACTTTTGTGGCTGTATGGAAAAGATTTCCCTAATTCCCACAGGTCTTGCATGATTATTTAAGCACATAGGAACGCGCAAGAGCATGACAAAACTGATCCTGAGTTTGAGAGCTGAAGGGAAATGGTGAAGTTGTCAACAGCAATGAGCAGAGGGGGAAGAGTGGCAGGTTCAAATAAAAGACTTACCTGTGATCTTTTTTTTGCTTTAACTGACAGAGAACCACCCTGAATACACCAAACTGTCAATTCAACTGATAAAATGGAACAGAAACAGACAGGACAGAGAGGTTAAAATGTTCAGCCTGGGAATTACTGCAGAAAACAAGAGAAAAAGGTATACAATGAGGAAACAGAGTCTGTAGTGGCTTTGAGTGAGTCCCATGAAGAAGAGAGAAGGATGTGCTGTAAAAGATGCTGAAAGAACAATAAAGAAGGATGATGGAAAGCCACAAGGGGTTACTGCCACAAAATCCAGGCCAGGAAAAAAGTGATCAAGGGTATCAGATTAGACAGGAAGGTCATAGAGGACACAGAGATTCCCCATATTAGCCAGAAAGAAGTCATTTGAGACCTTGGTGAATTAGTTTGAATGGGGAGGGCTGGAGCCAGATTGCAATGAGTCAGAGCAAAGGAAATCAATGCAGTGGTCGTAAACAGGCCTTTCAAGTCACTCAGATGTGAAAGAGAAGGGAGTGCTGGGAGAGAAAGAAAAGCTGACCTGTTTGCACTGGAACTTCACAAACAATGTATTGCTTATTTCTTTCCCTTTCTCAATGTATGAATTACCTTTTTTTTTCCTGATTAATTTTGTTGTTGTTTTTATTTTGAAGATCAGAAAAGTTTCCAGACTCCCTCATTCTAACAATTGCCCATTAATATATCTCAGGCACCTACCCAAGGAAATGCATATAAATAGCAGTCTGTAGGAATTTATGTCTCTTAAATTTATTATTCAATCTTGATTTAACCATAGAGCTTCATTTGTTTTCATGATTGCTACTTGTATGATGTCTGGTACTGGAGTTCATTGGTGCCAAGCTAAAATTAAATTTGGTTTTAAATCCCTGGAACTCCTACAGAAACATGAAGTGAGCGATTGTACTATAGAACACACTGTAGAGAAGTCTGACTTACCATGCTGTTTCTCCAAAAATGTTTAGTCTTTTCAAGGCATACGCTTGTCCCACCAAACACAGATTTTGCCAACCTGGCAACATTTAAAAGATATGAAAACATAGTGATAGAAATGCAGCAGCTTAGGATTTAGTCATATAATTTTTGCTGAAATGAAAAGGTAGCTTACAATGGGAAACGTTTGGCAATTAGATGGGAATATGGACTTGTGATTTCTGGCACTGCTTTTGGGGTCAGTAAGTACCTGTGCCTGAAAGAAAAACAGAGCAGCAGGGCTGAGAATTTCCACAAGCGGCTGGAAACAATTCTTGGTGTCTGATTTTAAGACCACAGTTTTCATGTGCTACCCTTTGCTCATGTTGTCTCAATCTTGACAGAGCAAACACCCCAAAAAACAAAAGTCCTTTTGAAATACAGTTTGACCCTAAAAACATGACTGAAGTAATAGACGTGCTGGATAGCAGGCAGCCATGCAGCCATGTTACTGGTGACCCACAGTGCCTTCCTAGGTGACCTGTGAAAGAATTTAGTCACGGGTGTTCCTTACAGAGATTGCTGATGGATACTGAGAGCGACTGCAGAAACCTTTCTAGCCATGTGCCCTCTCTGTCAGCGTCAGCCTGGGACCCCCAAATCTCCCCATGCCCAAGGCAGGCTGCTCCGCAGCTCAGATACATCTTGTTTCGCAGCTTATTATCTGTTGTTCCACCTGTAAAGTAATTATCCACAAACAAAAGTAAGAGAGCACCTTGTGAACACTACAGCACATCTTTAAAAAAAAAAAATTCTTCCTCTCCTCCAGAGCAACAAAGCAGTTTATCTGACTTGATTATCTTTTTCTTGATATTTAAATCAATAATTTCATCCATGTTAAATGAATACCATCTACAGCAGACTTAATTTCAAGTTTCGAATAAATAATCTTAGAGATTTAGCTCGTTTTTCAAATAGTGAATTACTCTCACTTCAGATTTTGCAAATGTGTTTTTGATTTGCAGACGTGGCTGGAATACTCTGCGCAAATACATCTCCAGCTACGCTGCGCTCTGAAGGTGTCCCCGAAGACTATTAATGTGATTGGTCACCCACTTCTTTTAGAAACCACACCCATGATTTGATGAAGCTCACAATTTAAAAAGCAAGAAACTTGCCGTTAATAAGCTGTGAATAATCTTGATTGCACACATGTGTGTGCATAAACACAGACACACAGACACACAGACACAGACACAAACACACACAGACACACAGACACACACACACACAGAGACACACAGATGCACAGACACAGACACACACACTCTCACACATGTTTAGCTCATTTACATTTACATACAAGTATTTGGACTGAAGTTATCTGCCAAATTTCTTGCAGGGAAGGCCTACAGGAAGAGCCAGAGTTTAAACCTCTGAAACAGAACTGGTTCTGGGCTACATTCCCCACGATTTACACCCAGCACTGTTACTGTGAGCAAGGTAAATACGGGAATGCTTCAGCCCAAGAACCCAGCTCGCTGTCACTGCCAGTGCCCAGCTGGGTGCCATCTCCCCACATCCCACTTGTGACAGGCACACAAGGACCAATCTGCCTGGCAGTGTTCCCATCCTCAAGTAGAAACACAAATGTGTTGGAAAAGTCATTATTACCTCTTCCCTTTGGTCACACATGGCTGCACAGGGGCAACCTGGCTGTCATACCCATGTAGAGCAATTGCTCCTCAGCATCTGCTTGGTGTCTCCAGGGTAGGAACTGCTCGGCATCACACTGCATTCTCAAGGTCCTGTAACATGGTTACATCAGATATAGACATTTGCATGCTGTGGGAATTTTTTCTAGCAAGTATTCACCATACAGAATACTCCCCCTACTTTCTGTCTTTAATATATCCTCAGGAAAAAAACTTTCTAGTAGTGAGTACATTGCACACAAGCACATGAGATTCCAAGGATTACTTATGAAGTACCTGACAGTGATACCTTGTGCTCAGTATTTCTCCCTGGTGTATGTTATGTGCAGAAAGCAGAATTTCTTTCTCAGTATTTTGTTTAGGTGGGTTTTTTCCATATTATTCAGGCCATGTGAAATTTTGCAAATTCAGTCATAAAATCATTTATCTTGCAAAAGACCTTAATGATCATTGAGTCTCACCAATGCTACAGGTATTGCCAAGAAGTCTAATTAATCCTATGTCATCTGAAAAAAAAGAAAAAAAGAAATTCATCATTTTCTCAAGCATTCTTATCTAGCTCCTACCTGATAGGCAGTATTGACCAAATATTGTCCAGAGAGTAAACCCACAACTGTGTAAGATTTTCACATTACTATACACATCAGAAGGTCAGTGGAAATATTGCAAACAATGTCTGTTTGTATTTTTGCAATGTTCCTTGGATTTCTGACAGCACCGCCTGATGCACTCTCAACTTCTGAACTGCATCAGGCAGAACAAAATGATTCTGAATTTTGCCTTTCCACATTGCAGTGCTAAGAAGCTGGAAAGTTTTGACTTTAAATAAAGTCACCTTTTCTTGCAAAGTGAATAAATACACAGAAAAGGGGTACAGTTGAAATGACACAGTGCTTTGAAAGGATGAGAGGGAATCTTTGCTATCTTAATTATTTACATAACTGTTATCACCAAGCTACCAAAGTCCTGTCCTCATCCTCCCATTAAAAAAATGAATGATTTGGGCCAATTTTGACAATTTGTTGTCATTCTATAAAAAGTCTAATGGTATGTGTTCCCTCAGCAATTATTCTGCTAATAGGGTTTCAAGGACGCTGATGCTCTGGGTCGTGACTTCAAATTCTTTGTATGCACAAGAAAGTGCCAGCTGGAGTCAGTGGGATTTGATGACCAAGTATTGAAGAATACTTTTAATAAGCATGAGGGGCAAGGAACAACAGGGCAATGTGTCTGAGGAGGAGACTGTTTTGTTATTGTGGTCAGCAGCTGGAGCAGGTTGGATAGGAGAGCATGCTTGAATCTGCCCTCAGTACCACATGTTGAATAGCACTAACAGTACCTGTTGAGCCGCAGATTGGAAATTCAGAATAAATTCAGAAGACAGGCATAAAATGGGAACTTATTTCCCATAAATGCAGAATTTTATCCCTTACTGTAAGATAAACCCATTCAATCACTTATGATGTTTATTTTATTACTGATAAACACTTAGCAGTTATGCAGTCAAAACAGTGTTCTGCCCAAGAGGAACAAACCAAAACAGTTTTAAGGAACGAAAATAAAGCATTTCCAAATTGTATGCAAACTATTTCAGATTGATTCCTGTTTGTTTTTTCCATGAAGAATTACACATTGCATTATGTATGTTAATACAATGCACTTTCATTAAACACAAAATAATAATGTGACAGAATAAGGAGCAAACAGAATTGGACACTTAGCCCGAGGAACTGGGCTCAAAAAGTTTCTATCCGTTTTATTCATACATTTCCTACCCTCTTTAATTTTAGACTATTCAGAGTTCCCCTTGCCTCATTCTGTAGAAGGTTGTGCTAAAAACCTACAGCTTTTGCGGAAGGCTGTGGAAATTGGGTCACTTGAAAAGGCAGAGTGGTCACATCTTGTCCAAAGTCATGTTTTTTGACCATTTCCATATTTTTTAAATGGAGAGCTTGATCTCTGCTAGGTATATCAACAAGACTCATTTGTACCCTTCGAAAATGTCTCAATTAATTTAGTATTAATTAATATTCTTTTATGTTTCTATTTTGTATGACTTTCATAAGTCCCATATCCCTAATTACTCTGCTAATTAGAGGAATGTCTCATGCTTGTCATATTTGCACCTGCCTCCGGGATTTTTGTAGAGAACACATTTTAAAAATGAGGTTTTAATGCATCCAATCCCAATGCATTTTGGTGTTCCTTCTAAATTGATGCCAATGAGATGACCTAAGGGTTGTAAATATTTCCCAAGACTGTATCTGAACTGTGATTTCAGGAATGATCTGAAATCCCATGTTCAGCAGCACCACACTCTACTTTCCCCGAGGTGAGGGGCTGAGGAAGCAGAAGCCCAGAAGTCAGGTGGGAAAGCTCCCATCTCCCTGCTCAGAGAAGCTGGGCAGCAGGACTCCAGAGCATGCTATGTGATATACCTGCCCTCTGCTTAAACACAGCCAAGGCCTGCAGCTCTCAGCTGAACAAAAGAATGCACAAAAAGAGAAAAGGTCCTGAACAGATCCACCCCCGAAGGGATTACTGTCTTAGCCTCAGATTGTATGAGACACCAGAGTAGGTCCTCAGATAGTAAATATCTGTCATGTACAAAGTCCCAATTACACGTGTAGACCTCAAGGAGTTTTCTCAATGACCAAGGAGTTAAGGTAGTTGGTCTCATCAACCACGTGGCTCTGCATTTTATTTATGGCTTTGCAGCTTCTTCCTCTGACAGGGCAACCCTCAGTCCCAGATGCTTTTGCTGTTTTATAAAAAAGAAAAAGAACATGAGGGAGATGAAAACCAGATTTAAGATGACTTTTCCTCATCAGTGTTCTGCAGCAACCACAGGCCACCTGAATAAGGAGATACAGGGTTAAGATACATATTTTAGACAACACATAGACTGTGTTTACTTCAAGAGTAATTTTCTGTCCATCAAAATAATGTTGAAAGAACCAGCATTTCTCATTCCTAAAGATTTCATGATGTCGATGATGGGCTGAAGGCAGCTTGGATTCCCTTTCTATCAAATGCACCATCATCTTCCTGGTGCTGCCTTCCATCTGAATCTTAGGCATCACATCCTGGCTACAGCTCTGATTGCATCTAAGTTTTGAAGACAGCCTCCTTTGCGCTCCTCTGCCATGCTCAGGTGTGCCCAAAAAAAGGAATAAGCATTTTAGACTTCCTCTTCTTAGAGAGGGTATTATAATAATTTTCCATTCCCTGTAAGGCTTCCAGTTTTCATCATTTCTGAATTTTTCCTCCAAATTTCCTGTTTCTCCTTCAATAGCACTAAGCAGGTCTGAAATTAAGTTGCCTGATCATCAAATAATTCAATGTCTCAGTTGTAGTTGTTGTAAACTTGCTCTTTCAAAGAAAAACAGACAGAAGTTTTCTCACTCGTTGGTAAGGAGATCTTCACAAAGGAGTAACCTATTTTTCTGACACCTCATGCAAAAGGTATAGCTGAAGAATACTAAAAAGCTCAGGTAGAAGTGTTTTCTGATGAGGATATGCCAGCATTGTGAAATCAGACAGATTACGAAGTCAGATAGATGGTGAATTCTTATCCATGAAATAATGATTTCTAACCTTTAGAATGCACTTGTTATGTAATATTAAAGAGAGAAAACACATTTCAGGCTTTTAGGGTATCAAAAGATTGTTGAAGGTTAGTGAGGGGAAAAAATAAAGAAAATTAAGAAACATTTTAGCATGGATCAGTGTAAATGAATGCTTCTTATACTGTCCCTTTTAAAGCCAAAGTTTGTGTACTTTCATCTAGCTGAATGGTTGCTTATTTTGCATTTTTTAACTCTATGCTCTATTCGTTGGCACTTAATATGAGGAACTAAAATTTATTACAGTTTGCAGGAGTTTTATGACTTGGAACAACAGTGATTTAAAAGGAGTGAACATTTTAGTAACCTTTTTTTTTCTACTGTGCTATCCAATTGTTAAATGGAAAAAAAACATATGTAAGAGGATTAGGCTAAATGATGAGTAACTTCCAGTTTCTTTCTAGTTCTATAGTAACACAATGTATCAAAGGTTTAAACTGTTTCAGACAAGTTTAAACTTCCTAGCAGCGTAGCATAAAAGAAGGCATTATTCAGCATACAGCGTTTGCAGATTTTCTAGTTTTTAAAAGAACATAGTGATGCCTGTAGGAGTTAATGCATGTCCACAGGGTCATGTTAACATGAAGAACATGGAGAGAAATAGGTCAAACCTTGCAGGAGCTTGACTCTAAAGGTGACCCAGGCCCAGAATTTAAGCATGAGGAACTCTGAAAGAACCAGACTCTAATTATAAAGATAAAACATGCACCTGAGGCTCCTGAAAGCCACCAACACAGAACTGCTCACAGATGTGGGTAACATACTCAGACTTTCAAAGACTTCACTCTGGATGCAAAGCCTCTGTCTAATTAGAACATAAGGAATGCGGCCAGACCTCAGAAAACATCTTTCCAAGTCCAGGTGACAGTGCTGACTGGGGCTGTGCTCCAGCTGAGTGCCCAGGCTCAGAGCACTGCCACTCCATCCTGGTGAAAGGCAGTTGACCAGGAGGGCTAAGGTGAGGGCCAACATGGTGACCTCCGATCATGCCCCAAGTTGAGCAGAATAACCAAAACAAGATGCTGAGGGTAACACAGAGAGTCCCAGTGAGGAGCCAAACATCTTCATGATGACCATAAACCAGCTCTTTGACTAGAGTGGGAATGCCACTGTCTGTATCTGCATGCCGCAGGTCAACTTGGTGAGTGAGCAAACCCAGCTCACATTCACTTGAAAAGTACCACCAAGACACAACTCTCTGTAAGGCAGGAATGAATAAACGACTGGCTGACTGATCAAAAGTGATGGGATGCTTGCAGCTCCCAAGCCTTGCAGACAAAGACTTGTAGATTCAGAATTTTCCGACAGCTGCAAGCAGACAAGTGTAACTCTGCCCTGGGCCAAGGAACGCCGCAAGGCAGGCAGGCAAGCCAGGGCTTGTGCAGACACCCCAGTCTTGGGCCCTTCCCATGCTGTGGGGTACAGGAGGAAGATAGGATCCCCTGGGGAGGCACAGAAGCTCTGAGCAAATTTTTTTCCCCAGAAGCAGTGAAATAATGGGAAACAACTATAGGAAGGTTGAGCACTGGCATGGTCTTCCAGCAGTGCAGCCACCGCCAGCGAGCTGGTGTGTGAGCATGGCCAGAAAACATGGAAAATCTAAAGAAATAACAAAGTCCTGCAGAAGTGACCCAGGCTCTCCTGGTCTCACAGAAAATATTAGGAAGGGGATCTCCCTCCCTGCCATATTTGAAACATTTTTCTTTGAATGCAAAGAGGGCTGAGATGCATGTTTAGCCAATAAAAGTGAATCACAAGCACTTTTATTGCTGGGGCACCTTCAGCCTCTTTCCATTGCTTGCCCTCAGTAGTCAAAGGCAATTTTGGGAAGACCTGGGAGAGGTGCCAAAGCCTTGGGCAGGTCACATTTCAAGCATCCAAAGTGAGGGGAACATGGGCACATCTCAGGACGTGGTGACAGCTGGAGCCCTCTGGTTGTAGGTGGCCAGCCCCACTGTGTTATTCCTGCCCTGGCTGGCAGGTAGTAGCCATGCTGGCAGGGGCTAGAGTCCCAGGTCTCTAACAGGGGTGAGCTGTGGGAAGAATATAGGAATATGGCTTTGGAAATAGGGACAAAGCTAGGAAAACTGCACCTGAAGTGCTGAAAGCAAGACTACAGAGGAGAGAAACCCATGGGGAGCCATAGCTGGTAATTAGGTTAGCAGTCGTAGCAGAGAGATTTATAACTTCCTATTGTTTGTACCTTCAGAAAAAGTACTGGAGCATACTGAGTAACAGAAATGGGTTAGTATAAGGGAGGGAAATAAAAAAGTGTAAATTACTAACTACTCGCCTTTGGATTTTTACCCTAAAATTCTTCTCCTCTCAAAATAACCTGGGATTTCTGTTTTAATTCTTCAATATGAAGTTCATCATGAAATACTATTCTCAGGCACCAACTTCCAAACTGAGACAGGTAGTTAGAGAGACAGTTATGGATAGCTACATAGATCTGTAAGATCTTCACTTACTATCCTTCCATTGCAGTTTAAGAACTTAATATTTGATAAATTCTTTGTCATGTCACACCTAATTAAGAACAAAATATGGCAATCATAGCTGAACAAAAAATTGGTTTCTCACTGGATCGGGGAGGGAGATGGGAAAGAACAAGACAGATTTAGAATGCTCTCTCCTTCCAACACCGAGACAAATCCAAGTCTCAGAAAATCAGTTAGTCTTTATAGAGTGGGTTTTCATTTACATGTTAGCTTAAAAATAAGACATTTCAATTCAAGCTGATTATTTTAATCTAGAAAATATTAGATTTATCAATTTATTCCTCTTAGGCAAAAATTAAGTTAAATAATCTTTCAACATCAACTAGTATTATATCAATGAATCAACATCTTCAGAAAAAAAGGCATAGCCAGGAAATTCCTACCTCATCTTGTAGATGCTCCAAGTCCCATCTTTCCCAGACTAAGGCTACTTGTTTTCTGAAGCAGAGAACTGAACCGTGATTCTCTGTAACTCCTATTTATCCAGCATGTATTGATACAGTTTTTATGCCAAAAAGAGTAGACTTCAGCATGATTAAAAAACCCAGCTCAGGCTTTCCTGTAGAAGATATCTAAATAGCATGACAATGAGCAAGATCCCCTTTCAGCCTGCGGGTAAAAATTGATGTAGAAATCAGCAGATGGACCGATAAGTATGAAAAATACAACTGTATCTGGCAGGTACTATAACCTTCAAGAACACTTGGCACATCTTATGATAACCATTTCTGTAAGCTGATGCAGATCAAAAGGTTAACAAATTTATACATGCCTCTCACTCTCATTTCTAGCATGGACCTTTCCAAATGTGTCACAGGTACTCAACCTCATTGAAGATTAACTGCACAACAACTTTGAAGTGCTAAAACAAGATGTTTTAGAGTTCTGGAAAAGCAAACCTGGGCCACAATACTTTCAACAAAGCAAAAATAGCTCAGTGTTTCATAGCGCAAGGAACCTGTCTGTTTTTTAGAAACATTCCCAGAAACTTTCACCCTTATTCTGTGACCTCGTATTAAATATGCAACATCCATGAAACCCTAACAGAAACAGTTTATGGGATGAAAAAACATAATTAAATTCTGCAGAAGCTGCTTCATTTTAATTATGTAACCAAGAGTGCAGCAGCCTAAGTATTAGCCCCGTCTGTTGCAGCTCTTTCTCTTTTATTGTGCATTGCACACATTCCTTCAGCAGAAAATAAAGAAAATAAAATAAAAATACCTCCACATTCAGATATTATGTCCATAAAGCCATCACGTGCTGAAGAGTCTAGTTACTTTGATAATAACTTTATAAAATTAATTTCCACTGAGGTATTTTTAATAGTTACCTGGCTAGAAATGACTGAAGTGTTTTTGACGGTAACTGAATACTTGCTTTTTTCTGATGCTTGTCCCAAGTATTTCCTGTAATGTATTCCTATTGTCTGTGTGCTTCCATAACGAGATGCTGTATTCCTCACACAATAAAGGCAATCCTTCAGGTGCTGCCGATCCAGTTATTGCCTTTATAGGTGGGTAAGTAGTTGCTGGGGTTTGATTTGTTCCACTAAATTGCTTTTATGTCTTCTAACAGCAGCACACTTAAGGATGCTCTTGCTTTCCTTCTGGTGTTTAGTGGAAGTTGTACTTTTTATTTGAGTCATTTGCTAAATCTGTACTTTGCCTTACTTTGCTCACCTTTGCTTTTCCTTTAGAACTTTTTCTATTCTCTCTGTCTCTCTTAGTGAAGTCTAGCTTCTGACTGGGAAGGTGGGACTGAAAGTGAGAAAGAAGGGAGGAGGAGAAGCTCTGCCGAGTACTGAATATGCTCCTGTGTTGGTGGCACAGCAGGCAACTTTGCTATGCAGGCAGGCACTGGCAGGGCTGCTCTCTCATTCTGTTCCCTGGGGAATGAGGGACAAAAGCCCAGGGGCAGCCAGTTGTGAGGTAATGGGCTCCAAGGGGAATAACCCAACTGACCATGGGCACTGGTCACCTGTGAATTACTCTTGGGAGGGGAGAGGAGTAGAGAGGGATTCTGGATCACTGGTTTGTCCTTCTCAGGGCAGGTTTCACACAGAGCCTGGCTTGGTAGTCTGCTGAGATCTAAAATTTAACTCTAAAGCTGTAGTTTTTCTCTCTAAGCAAATCAAACTTTCCTTAAGGAAATGTAAAGAAGAAGATGAAAGATTTTCTTTTCTGAGGGATGTTTCCAAAGGGGGAAAAAATGTAGTAACTTTTGAAGCTGGCTTTAAAGTTTGATTTTCAAACTCTGATTGGTCCATTCATAAATCCTCCCATAAGCCAAATAAAAAGCCATGTAGCTTTGCCTAAATATAATTTACTTTTTATTTTACTTATTTTTCAGCCTGTCTTCATCTTCTACCTCATTCCCTAGGAAATGACTAACCTTCCTCTCATTTATGCTTTCAGCCTCCAGGCTGAATGAAATTTAGTTTCCTTTAGTACAAGACATGCTTTAAAACATGGGGAAAACATGTATTTCTAAGGAAAAAATATATACCAAGGTGTCACCATAAAGACTTGAAAAGAGAATGAAATAAGCAAGGCAAGCATCGTAAGGGTTATAAAAAATAAAAAAAAAAAAATATCTGACCTAAAAACAACAAACCCAGATCAAGACATTTAATGCAAAACTATACTGGAACAAAGGCAAAGTAAACAAAGTCATTTCAGTACTAGGAGTATTTTAAATTTCTTCATTTTTTCAAGTAGTTTCTTCATTCCTTCCCCCTCCCTGCCCCCACCTCTTCTTGAGAACACAATAAAGGGCCAGCATTATTCACCTTAGCAGCACCTTACTAGGTGTCTTACTAGAGAAAATAGCTCATGAAACCCAATTTCTCTGCTTAGGTAGAACAAGTGATTGATAGTCCATGACCAATTATTCTAATTAGTGTACCCTATTTATGCATCTGTCTTAGCCATTCAGATGAACTTGGGTAGGTTGTAGAAAAGACTAATGGTTTTGTCCTGGAGAAGAAAGGAAACCCAGTTCATTCCCATTGGATGTAATTTCCTTTTGAAGAAGATTCTTTCATTTCTTTCCCCACCTCTAGAAATGTGGGTGATTTTTCCTCTCTTGCTTGGGTAATTGTGGTGTATTTTCCTCTTAACTGTCCTGCACAGAAATGTTTCTGCTATTATAATTAAAATAGATGCAGAGGCTGGTTCAGTAGCACACTACTCTCCCATCTGTTAAGGGAACAACAATACCCACTAACAAGGTGGTAGGACAGTTTCAACAGGGCAGAAAAAGCCAAATGAAGATTAGCTTAGTGAGGAATTTCACCAAACACAGCAAGTGCCATATTTTCTGCCGGTAGGACCTTCTGTTTGCAAACAATGACAACACAGAGCCAAAACTTTCATTAACAGGACTGTAGGACCTGTGGATGCAACCTAATTAATCTGTCTCCCTCCTCTGCCTCTAGTTTCCTTGTCAAGATGACTGGGCAGAATTCCACCTTCAGTAGCATAATACCACTATTCATCTGCACTCTTTGGTTATGGTTGCAGCAGTACTTCCTAAATGCTAAGCCCTCTCCAGTTTCATTTAACATCACCACTTTCTTGAGAGTCTCCTCTGAAGAATTCTTGTTCATAGACATAGAAAGTTCAGGTTTGAATCACTACCTTCAGAAATCATATTCTTTCCTGTGTGTCTTACACACCTCAAGGGAGAGATTGAGAAAAGGAAGGAATCTACCTTATTCTTATATAGCACCTTTCAGGCTTAGGGTAGCCACCAACACCTGGCAGTAGTGTCAACTGGATGCTCCCAGCCGTCCTTAACATTTTAAAGGCACATGGCTTAGCTTCAGGGGATCCTGAATAGTCAGAGGCACTTCCCTCTGGCCTTCAGAAAGAAAATTTCAACCTAAAATCACCTGAACTTCAGTGATGCCTGGCTTATTTTCCAGTACTGCTACTTGGTGCCCACTTGAGGAAAACCTTTTCTGAGAGGATCACCCATAGTGCAATCAGACAGTGAAAGGGTGCTGCTCTTGCTTTGGGGCTCCTTATAATGTTATGATAGAACATGTAAGCATGTTTTTGCTGCAATGTATTCTAATGCCACAAGTGGTAATCTTGGCCTTAGAGCAGTAGGTGGTGTGCTCTCACACAAGAAATGAATGCAAACTTATACTAACTTATACTAACTTATACTAACTTACATGAAAACGTGCAAAAAAAAAATTAGTGCTAAAAAATAGGACTATATTATTCCTTCAAGCCTTCAGCAGCTAGATTTGGCCAAAGGCCTTTCACCCTAACAACCTGGCTGTAAATTTGAGGCAATCTAATAAATAATGAAAGGAACTACCTACCTTAATGAATTTCTTAGAACTTTAATTATGAGAATTTCTTGTTCAGGTTTCCAAACAGATCATGAGAGAAAGGCACTTGATGACTGGCTTTACTCCAGTTCCTGTTGTTTATAGCTTTTAAAGTGGCCCAAACCCTAGAAGTAATGGAGGGATGGAATCAACCATAACCTGAAATGATGAGTGAAAAAAGAAGAGCATGAGGTTCAGCATTTACACAGCTCTTATTCCACTGTGTGACCCGTGGTAGACAGGTACACAGGAAAGTGGTAATGGAAAGCTAAATCCCCTATTACCCTTCTGTCTGGCTCTCCCCTGAGGCAAAATCTGCTCCTACAACACATTTCATTTCTCTAATGACCATTTTTTAGTGTGTATAAAGCACTCTCTATTTATATCACTCCAGTTAGTATTTGTAGTAAAAGAAAGCTTAATTGGGACCTCCAATGCAATTAATGCATAGATATAATTCCAGTGAGAAAGGACTATAAGGCAGGACTGACAGGGAGTTCTGTGTGGCTGTGACTGATGAAAGAAGAATGCTACTTGTAATATGCTGACACTGTACAGAATTAGGCTTTGTGTTCCCTGGTCATAAAATGTCTTTTGGGATGAAAGGCAGACATTTTGGGTTAGTTAGCTCCTATTTAATTATGTGGCTTCCAATCTAAAAGGGTTTATTGAAAGTATTCAAAAAGGGAGAAGAATGGAAAGGACTCACACATATTTTTAGTTTATTCTGATTATGCAAGTACTCAAGCATCTCACCAAAATAAATTCTGAGTGAAAACCAGAACAGCTTTCATATTTTAAATAGTATTAGACAATGTAAGGGAGTTCACAACTTCACTCAGAAATCCCCCCCACTTGATTTTATCTTGTATTAACTGGATGAAATCCAAAGAAACCATTGCATGCTATTCAGGATTTAGCCTATATTTTTTCTCCTTACTTTTAAACATAAAGCTTTCCTTTTTGCATTTAACCTCTCTTTTGTTATTGTTGGATTTTTTTTGATGTTGCTTTCTTCTTTGTTCTGATTGTTATTTCCAATATGAGCCACTTTGCCAGTATCCTTAATGAATCCAGTTTAATTGCTGTCAGGCCATTTCTCCAATCTATGATGACTAAATTGTATTTTAGTCTTATTCTCCCATGAATTTGCTATCCCTTCCTGCTTTGTGTCATCTGAAAATATGATTTGCATTCTTTTGTATTTCATCCTTCATTTCATTCTTGGATTCATTCAAACATATACAGCACATGGAATGCCCTGAAGTGAAGAAAAATGGACAATGAGATGCAGGCACTCTGGGACAGAATTTGTTAGCAAGACATAAAATGAGAAAGCCAGAAAATTGGTCTGATTTCTGAAACATTTTCCTGAAGCCCTGGGCGGGATTCATTAGGGGAATAACAGGAGAGTCATGATACCTTCTTGTTTACAACTCATTTAGTTTTTATTGAAGAAGTTACATCCTTGGGAGGAGTTCACATCAGAATCTGGATCCAAGCTTCATATTGGGTTGATATCAGAGGTACACATATATTATGTTAATTGGGTCTAATAAAGTAGGGCAGATGAAAACAGTGTTAACAATACAATAAACAAAATAATGCACATACGGCTTCAGTTACCTAGGCATAAGTGAAGAACTGTCTGAAACTATAATATCATTACACATTCCAATTTAAAAATATGTAAGAAAATAAAAATAAAATCCATAAAATTTAAAATAAATAGTAAATATGTTGATCCCTTTTCTCTGCATAGCTGTGGTTTCCAGATAAACAATTACATGCATATAAAAGTTACTCTTTTTTAAATGCCATTGAATTGTCCAGTGATTGCTATGGTTATAGATAATCAGTCATAAATACTGATTAAAAAAAGTTAAAAAAAGATTAAAAAGGAAATTTATTCTTTTGTTCTGAGCTCATAACTAACTTAGAAGAATAAAAAACAAGTACTTCACAACATTCTTTTTTCATTAAATTCTTCTCTATTGAATCACAGCCTCTTAGGGATTAGTACTGTGGTGTTTGGTAGCTGTTGGCTGAGACTTAAGTGCAGTGCAACTTAACACAGTGCAGTCTGGATCTACCACAGTCATCACTCTTTTGTTAACCACAAGTTTAGATGTGTGTTGTTAGATCCAAAACCTAGGCAGCAAAGGGACACAGATAATCCAAGGTCAAGGAAACATATATTTACTTGTTTTGTAATAGACTTGCAGCAAGCAAATGTTGAATTATATGGATTGTCCTGTAATGATTGAGCGAGGAAAAGATGACAATAGGCTGTTGTTCTTTCCTTAGGGCTACTGAAGAAGAGCTTTTCCTTTAGGAGCATACTGCTATTTTGTCCTATCCCAAAATTTTTCAGCCATTCTCTTTTTAGATATAACCAGAAGATTGAAACTACAGCTGTTAAATACTTTGTTTCATTGAATTTCCCTAAAGCCTGTCAATATTGTGATTGACTGTCACTAACAAGAGGTAAAAAAGCCAGTTAGAGGATGTCTGCATAAACCTTTATGTCAGTCTGTTCATTTCTCTGATCTGAGTTAATGGCACAGCCCAAGATTCACCAGATCCAGCTGCAGAATCTTATCCTAATGTGCTGGGATGGTGCAAGGACAGGACTACTTTGCAGTCGGAATTTGCCTTGCTTTTGACACATTTAAAACACGTATGCAAAATTTCTGAAAGTTTAAAGAGAAAGGCAGCAAAGTTTCGACATAAAATTGCTGGATTCATCATTTGCCATAAAGATGAATGAAGGCTCACTCTGAATGTTTTAAGGCACAGGGAAAGAAAGCACTGAAGTCTGTCACAAAATCTGTCATGAAAGGCACTGTTGTAAGAAGAATTTATCTTGTACTGACAATAGCTGTGAATGACAATGAGGATAACAAACAAGGCCAATCAGGCAGCATGGTCAAGCCTGCAGTCCCACTGGCCTCTCAGATATGGACTAATGATAGTCTGATGTTGATGGCTCATGCTTCAGTGCTGTGAAGATAACCCAGCTGCTTTCTGCATAAGACAGTTCCTGCAGCACTGACAGTTCGAGCCTCCAAGTGCTGCATTGCCTGCATTGTGGAGTTTGGGGATTACTAGAGAAGCTGAGTTGAGCTTGGTCAGACGAAGGTCCCCAGCAGCTCATCAGCTCATCTCCTACAGACACTGGCAGCAGTGGCCTGGGAAAGAGGGTAAGAGCAGAGCAAGCACAGTGGTACCTCTCAGTGGTGACCACATAGCTCTTTGTCTGCAGTTCCCCTCTATTCTTTCTGGGAAGGAAAATTACCTCAATTCTTTTCCAGATCCATATAAATGACAGTCCTTCACTTGTGGATGCAGTCCTATGAGAATTTTCTTTGGTTTCTTCAGCTTTAAATAGCCTCAGACAACCGATAGGAATTTTTGTGGACCCAGATACTTACATGACAGCAATTTTTATCAGTTAAATATCACAAATTCATTTACACACATCTTGCTTTTTAAGAACATACTTAGAGGTTTAAATTCTATGCCCTGTTTCAAGGTAAGTCATACTGTGTTTCCGAGACTAGCATGAACATATGTTTCTGAAGCAGCCCTGTAATTCTTGGCTGCCAAACTGAATTTTTCCATCTTTTATATGCTGTGACAATTCAGTCTATGTAAGGCACTATGCTGAATTCATGTGTATTAATATCTGGATAATATTTTTATAAAAACACAAAGCCCAATTCCCAAGTGCTATCAAGGTCTGGTTTCCTTGGTATGATGTATAGTTTACTGTATTGGCTGTATAGTAAACTGCTAGATATTCCAGAATGTACATTGTCACAGACAAGGTCATGTATAACTGAGACCAAATCATTCCAATTTTATGAGCCTAGTTCAGACTGAACTATTTTTCAAAGCTGACCATAATACTCTATGTTTCTGAGCTTACCTGTGCATTTAAATGGAGGAGAGTGATTCTATTATGGCCTCAAATTTGACAGTTTTGAAAAGATTTTAAATAACCTTCTGTTTCTTTCTCAAAGAATCCCCACAGAGAGACTGTGTGCTATTTTGAAGTGATTCAATGAGCCAGTCTTACGTGTTTTTACTCTTTTTCTGCTGCAAGCCTTGATTATGAATTCAAATGTTTTGAAAAGTGTCCTGTAAGATACAATTCTTAGACAAATGAGTTATGGCTGCTTTTTATCAGTATGAATGTCCAAAGATCTTATACAACTTTGAAGAGAAGAAATTAGCTTGATAAATGTAGTGTGGTGTTCAAAATCCAATTGATTTTATGCATCATTTCAAATTTCTTGCTGCAGGGTGTACAAATATCATTTCCATAATGAAAAGAAAAGACAAGCAGTGTTTAGCACCAAGTAAGGAAGTAATGAAAAAAGAAGCAACAAGTAAGGAGACGGTAATAGTTTGTATAACCAGCCTGCATACCCAAACCATCTCATTCCATCTTCATCCTGTGAAGCAGAAGGGATACAGAATGGACACAAGAGGATTGGCAAGCAGCTTAGAAGTCATATCTGAATAACTCATCAGGCAAGATTAACAAAAACACTCAGAGCATGAAACTTTTAAAATCCCATTGTGCTTGCATAGGACCTCTGTGTGTATTATGCATACATGAAATTAAATAAATAAATGTTAATAAACTAAGTCACAAAAAGTATAACTGAGGATATACTGAAATTTATTCCACTTAATATTTTAGAAGGGTAGCATATTGCTCTAACGGTAAGATATACAGTCAACATGTCTAATTTTAATGGAAAGAAAAAAATCTTGATAATTTAAAATATTTAATTAATTTTTACTCCAAGACCTTTCCTGGAATTACACTTTTTGAAATCTCATTTAAAATGTGTGATTCAGGTACAGAAGAATGTTAATAGAAAAAAACATTAAGTTAGCCATTATCCAGTCACAAACACTATGGAAAGCATTTTGAGACCCAGAAGAAAGATTTAATTTTATTATATCTTTTTAATTTTTCAGCCAGCTGAACAGTAAAATATTGTGTTTAACTCTGCGTAAAAACATGATGAGTTAATAGGCAACACTATGGAATTCACAATCTTATTGAAAGAGTTTTTCTAATTAAAAACCAGTGTGGGCTATAATTTGCAAATTTTTACTTTTATATATATTCTGTAATGTCAAAGTAATACTCACACAAAATGTCTAAATTTGTTAAAAGTGTCAGGATTTACATTCCTACTGAAATAAAAGGCCTTTCAAAAACACCAAACTGTATTCCACGCAAATTGCTACAAAAATCAAAAGTCCATTTTAAAAACACCTGAAATTATCATAAGTGGTTATACACATGATAATTACACTTTATCTACCATGAGGCAAAACAGGAACTTTTATTTTCTATTAGAAACTCATTCATTCACTTAGTTTGCCCTACGGATAAAGAGCTCTGTGTCTGTATGCATATGTGAGTGCAGACGTGTGCCTAAGTAGCTTGTAGTTTAAACTTTTACAATAGAAAGGGCTGAATTTTTTAAGAGGCAACAACATCACAAAGAAGGTGAGAAGGTTCCTGGATCTCATTATGGACAAATAAGGGGCAACTTACTGAAAAGTACGCAGCAATATATCAGGAGTGTGCTACCTCACAGGAAACATACTGAAAAGGAAAGATTCCTCTTAAGGTGGCTAATATCTGTAATATTTCATTCACAGAACAAGAAAACAAAGTTTCACAAAAAAAAAAAAACAACCTGATTGAAAAAGGTCTGTTTGTACCTCCTCACTGTAAAAAGGAAAAGGATGTAATCATATGAAACACACCTGCTCCATGTTGACATGGGACCTCTCATCCATAACTTACCCAACAGGGGTTCAAGACAGAGAATCTATTTCTTATTTCCTAAATCTTCTGCTATATACATTTACAGTTATCTTAGCAGCCACAAAATCATGGAGTAACCAGAAACTTTCAAGACTGATAAAAAAAAAACAAGCACAGCAAAGAAATATACTTTTGGAGCAGATTCATATCCTCTTTTGTGGTGTCATATTCCTTTAATTTAGCAGTTTAGGTTTTTCATCGCAGGTCCCCCTAGAGTTACCAAGTTAAAATAAGATGTAATTATATTTTTCACTGGGGGCACAAATCACCCCCAATTTAAACTGTCTTAAAATGAGTGTGAAGAAATCATGACTGGTGGAACTGGCCCAAACTTAGGACCACACTATTTTACCTTGCTGAACAATGAGTTTTTTTATCAATTAATGGTGTGACTTTGGTTATGGGGATGATACCATCTGCAGTTAACCTGTCTTGTTCACTGAAAGGATCTGGGGCTGTCTGGTCCATAGACAGCACAGTGGTGCATGATGATGGCTACTCTGCTGCATTCCTCTAGTGAAAATTTATTTGGACTCTAACAGTGCTACAGGAAAATGATGATGGAAGACAAGATATAGTAAAACTGTGTAAAGACATCTCCATTTTCCTAAAATTTTAAAAAAAAAGTGAAACAAAACTCACAGTGATATAATTGCTTGGCAGCAGAACATGAAGAACCTAATACAAGATTAATGTGGGCTGGAAACGTGAATTTTCATGGAAGTGCTGGTACAGCTTTTTCCAGTGGCTACAGGACTGTGTGAAGTTGCACACGTCTCACAGGGAAAATTTGCTTTAATACCCCTCTTCTCTTCCCATGTGCTTCAGGATAACACATTTTAGCACAGCCATATGTTACTTAACCACAATAAATCCTCCTCACTCAGGGGTTTAGGTGTTCTGGGTACTTCGGGCTCCTCAGTCACTTTGAAAGCCAAGGCGCCCACACCAAAGATTGAAGAAAAGGGAGCTTTAAATTGCACTGTATGGCCCAGATCTACTATAAAGATTTCACAGTCTCCAGGCCATTAATTTAGTGTGGACAAGTGGGATATTAATATACTAAAGTTTCTCCATTTAACCATAAAACCATTTAGTTGAGCCCTGGTGTCCTAACAAGCTAATAAAAATAAAATGTTTGCAGTCTCCCAGTAAAAGACAAGATCAGTTGCATGTGCCTCCTTTACAGTATTTTACAGAAGATTCTGATAATCAATAAACTTATTATCCTCTATACATATCCATACAAACATCTTCTGAGGAGTTCAACTATCCAAATCACAGCCACATTGCATCTATACTATACTCTTTGTCTGATAGATTCAGGTTATTTCAAAGGAGAATATATTTCTACAATTGCTGCTGAATATTTGTGCATTATTTCTTCCAAACAGTGTAACCTTGCATGATTTGTGGAGACATTATCAGCAATCAAAATTGTAGAGAAAACTCAAATAATAAAGAACATTTTCAGGCTATGAAATACAGCCTGAATATATTTTTCAGTAGAAAAAAAATAAACAGTGTTATAGGAACAGGAGGGTGCCTGATAACATTCAAAAGCAGTGGCTTGAGGCCCAGTGGAGACTCAGGCAGGAAACCTCCTCATGCCTTGATTCCTAGACCTTTGCAGAAGTGATAAAGATTCAGAGATAGAAGAACATTAACACTTTAAAAAGTTTAGCTAAACAGGAGTATTGTAAACTGTCAAGCTCACAATATTAGTCACAATGTGTTTTGCTAAATTCCCCATAGGTAAATTGGTAAATTGTCTTTTCATCACGAGGACCATGTTAATCCATTTTGGAACATCTGAGACTGGTCAATGTCAGGATTAGGGAGAACAGCCTGAGCCCCTTTGACATGAACCTGGGTCCCAGCGCTGATGGTGGCTCCCTAAAAGATGTCCTGATATTGCACAACAGCTGTTGTTTTCCCACAGCCATTTTGTGCAGACTGGATCCCGCACCAAGAATCCTCAACCATGAGCAAAACACTAATCCAGCTCCTCAATACCTCTGCTGAGGTGTAAAAAGCTTCATATTGCATACGTGGAACGGCAAAAAGAAAAAAAATAACAAGAAAGAGGGAAAAACTGAGGAAAAAAGAGCAAGGTGTCAAACTTCAGGAAGGAAAATTATTAATAAATCAATCCTCCTTTATTTTTTTTCCCTTCCCTCCAGACCTCATCACCACAGTAACTACTATTTTGTGTCTTATTCATGTATTTTGATGTGATGCCCAAGTATATTTGTTCTTTCCAAGCCTTCAAAAGCTTTCACCTGTGCTTTACTTTATACTGAACGACGAGTCAGTATATATATATAGTATATATATATATTCCCTTCAGTGGTACAGGTCCATGGAAAATCTATCAGGTGAATCAGCATTTATATCTTTCATTGTGAAGACACTATTGACATGAAGGAAGCATATTTTTTGCTTCCCAATAATGCATAATCAGTTTAGATTGCATTCATTATTTCTTTTTTTCTTTTCCACAAATGCTTTGTGAAGAAAAAATTTAGGCTGTGATTTATTCTTAAAGCAGCCACAGTGGCTATTTTTTATTCATAATTAAAGACTAATAATTAGATACTTAAATGGTGTGGCACTATTTCTGCTTCTGTCTTGGAGGTCTGAATCATAACAACTGGAGGAAAATCTGGTTTTGGCCCCAAGTAATTTCCACACAAGCATGCTTAGCAGTACAATGTCTATTTTGTGTTAGTAGTAAAATGAGTGTTTTCTGCCCTATCCATGAGTGTACCTCATGACATTATCCACGGCAGCATGCACAGCCTTTGTTCATAACAAGCTGCCCTGTGACTAAAGTGCTCCTGTAAGAAGAAGCTGTAAACATTGGAGGAGCAACTTCATGGCTCACTGGCCAATATTTGTTCTCATTGGGCAAACAGTGCTGCATCATCCACACATAAGAAGCTGGGAGCAATGACTGGATTTCCTTTCAGGAGAGCAGGCAGAAATCCCCCTAACCCCTTCCCTAGCCCCTGAGCAGGGCCAGGCGTGGTGCTAACTGTGCACATGGGCTGGGATGGGCAGCAGTGGGTGACAGGGGAACAGGGTCTGGGGAATCACTCCAACAACTCTTCCTCCTCTTGCCTGGAGAGGCACAGCTTCTGGACTGAACCCCAGGACTCCTGGTAGAATTTCTATCACAGGAATCACTTTGTTGTAGCTGTAGGACCATAAACACAGTCAACCCAGTTAGTTTGTGCAAGACCTTTATACATTATTGCTGCATCTTTTTCAGTGGTGCCAGGGCACTTACATGCCTCACCAGCCCTCACAGCCTCTCCCTACCCGCCCATGGGCCAGGACTCTATCTCTCCCCCTTCCAACAATGTCACACCATGGCCAGTCTTGAGCTCCCCACAGCCCTGCCCTGACCAGCCATGGGCCCTGCTGAGCCAGACCCACCTGTGGGCCCATATCCTGGACCACCCAAATCCCGGGGAGGATCCTGGTGCCAGGGCCTGGGGCTGCCCCTGGTGCTTCTTGGCAAGGCAGTGGGATAGATGCAGGCTCCATCACCATGGTCCCAGGTGCCTGCACAACACCATCACAGAATGTTAATGGTGTGAAGTTCCTTAATGTAAGGCCAGAGAAAAAGAGTCATCTGGGAGCAGAGAGCAGATTTTGTTAGTGTTCAGTTCCATATTTAAACAAGCTTAAAGGCCAAACTTGACAGGAAAAAAAAAAAAAAAGGCAAAAGAGAATAAAAATCAAAGAAATATGAAAGAAACAACATGCACACCAATGATACCAGCAGCACTGTGAAACACATCCTGGTTACCAGATGAAGGCAGTACAATGCCATCCAAGTAAATGACTTCCAGCAGCAAAGGAGGATCTGGAAATTCTCCTTCCCCTCCAGCTGCCCTGGTACTGCTACCCTCTGAACAGTTTGGGGGTCTAGCCACAGCCATTTATATCTGAATGGACAAGTGGTCTGAAATTGTTCACAGCCATGTAACCAGAAGGCAAATTTCACTGCTTCAACTGAACAGGTATTTCTCTGTGTCTCCTTTTGCCTTCCCTTCCCCTCTGTGGAATGCAATTCACTGAGAAAATAACCAAATCTTCCTTCCACAGCAGCACTTCCTTCCACAGTCTCCCTTAAGAACAGAAAATAGAAGTATTTCTATTTCTGAGAAGAAAAACAACTCTAAAAATGAGAGAAGAAGCTAATACTCTGTACAAACATGGATGACAAATGGCCACAGAACTCATCTGAGATTCGACCTGATTTTGAGACAGTGTTTTGGTAATCTGTGGGTGGAAGAAGAACAATTGCACTATTCCTTTATAAGTCATATTGAACCTGCAAAAAGTACACTCTCGCCTTACGCTTTTCTGAACAAAGCCCATCATTAAGAGAGTAAAGACTAGGATGAGAATGGGAAAGACTCCTCACAATCAATCCTGAAACTAGTTGATCCCACGCTTGAAATGGCAGCTTCTTGCAATGACTAATGTATATCTGTATTCTAAGGACACGTATAAAATATGGCAGCTGGCCTGTCCTGACATTTAGAAGCAGATGCTTGAACAGCCCACAACAGAGAAACTTCCAGTGCTCTGTGAATCATTAACTTCCTCAGGAAGCCCTATAGGATAAAGATCATTCAGGATCATTCTATTCCATTATCACAAAAACTTCTGCAAAAGCATTATAAGGAGCTCAGTACTCCATTCTTTATAGTTCACCTGCATCAGACCATTGACTGAAGTAACACACAAAAGGTTTCCTTCCATCTTTTTCCTTCTGCTATTTGCACTTATTTACTTTCAAACTCTGATATGTCATGAGTAGCTCACTGTGTGCTTGTGAAGGAGATGATGTTTCATTGTAGATGAAACTCCTGAGGTTTTTCTGACCTGTTAAAAAGCCTGGTATAACCAAAAGATATGACCCAGGCTCACCTGGAGTTACGCCTCATACTGAAAAATATGTTGATACAGTTTTCTAAGGAAGTTCTCTTTATATAATGGCCTGTCCCAAAAGCTGGTTTACACTAGCCTCTGTATGTCCTCCATATACACTCCTTAATAGGAAAATATAGTCAATTTTTAGTTTTTCTTGCCTTCATTTGTTTTCTATATAATAAAAATAATGAGGAAAAAGACATTAACAAAAGAAGTTGGATTTGAAAATACTATAGCAGATTAGGGCATGGCACAAAGAGCAGCCTTATCCTGATTTCATGAGATACATTATATTGTGAGAGGGAAGTGTACATGAGCAAGATAAATTCCCTTAAAAAAATTTTATGACACCAACTGGACTGAGATTTGTTCCCTGAATCACAGGTTGTCAACACCACAAACTCTTCTCCTGTCAAACATTTCTCCCAGAACTTCCTCAACTACTTGAGGAACAAAGCCTGCCAAAGACCCGTTTAGATTTCAGTGCTGTAGTGGTTTTCAGCCACGACACAGTTTGTGTTTTTGTTTTCTCTCGGTAGGCATGGGTGGGTGGAGCCTGAAGCAATGTGGGTGGGCCTGGGCTGTTATTCTATACCCACATTATGGGTGGGAGGCAGGAGTGAGGGGTCCTCCCTTCTGAGAAGGAAGCAGGCATGGATTGCTGTGGGGAAGGAAAATGTGGGCATGGAGGGTCCGAGTGCCATTTGGTTCATTGTCTCGGGGGTCAACGCCACGTAGGTTCAGCTCAGTGACCATTCTGCATGTTAATACTGCCTCTTTTATACACTGTTGTTACTAGCATTGTTGCTGTTACTGCTCCTTTTCTTATCGCTTTGCTGTTTCCAGTAAATTATCTCTATTTGTAATCTCTGTCTTTTGTATCTGCCGCCAGAAGGGGGAGGGGAATGACTATGTGCGTGGGGGCACTAAATTAGGGAGTGCTGCTCCTAAACCATGACAAGTGCCAGTGTCAAGGACTAGGTTAGAGGAAGGAGAAAAACTTCCAGAGCAAAGATAGAATGGAAAATGAAATCCAGAAAAAAACAGAGAGACACAATAGCAAAAGCAGAAGCGACCAACAACACTGAGACTTGGTATAACTACTGAAATAAATACCTGCAAGTATAGCCTTAGCTAGGAATAAAGGGACACCTCACATTTTTTCATTTTTTGTTTTGAAAAAAAAAAAGCCAAATCTTTGAGCACACACTTTCAAAACATGAATTTCTCATTCCTTAAGGAGACTAGTAACATGCAAATTTAAACGTCCCTGACTTTCTTAGCCCTTCCATGTTTGGGCCATCTTTCGTGAGATAAGGGTATAAATGTGCAAAGATAATAGCTGAACAAAGATAAAACGAAAATGAATTAAATCAAACACAGGAACTGAAAAACCCTTTTTACCCTGTCAGATTTGGTCTTATATTGTTGGCCAACAGAGAAACACAAGAAAGGTGGAAAGCAGTTTCAGACTTTTGTGTGATCATCTAAACTAAAATTCTGATTTGAGGAAGAGACAAGCTGGAGTCAGTCTTGGAGCTGAAAACTCCCTGTCTGCTTTCACCCATTTACTCTCATGCTTTCAGATTGTCCATCACTAGAAACGGAGTTAATAAGAAAATGTAATCTTTGCAAAGACATACTCTGTTGTGGAAACTGGTGTGCTTCTTTTCAGGTATATTCTGATATCACGGTCACAATGTCTTAGTTTTTCACAGTATGGTGCCTTGCTAGATATTTTTTCATTAACATCCCCATGATTCTTGTGAAGAGTCAGGCTGGTGTTGTAAATACTATTAACCACATTTTACAGAGAGGAAATGAAGACCATGAGGAAAAATAAGTGGTTCTTAGCTGTATACTGAATTGGCGCTAAAGCCAGGATTTAAAATTCAGTCTTATAATACTCCAAGATCCTTTCTTCAGCCCCATTTCTTCCCAGGCCTCTCCTGAAGGTGCAAGAACTGCAGCAACAAGAATATTTCCTTCCCTCAGCTCCTTGCGAATCAACTATCTTCTAACATGTAAAAATTACATACACTCTTTGAAGACAATATACGTGCCAACTATGACAGGAATTTGAGTGGTCTAATCACAAACTTTGAGGTTATTTGCTTATTTCTCTGAAACCAATGAAGCATGCTTTGATTAACTATGTTTGAGGATAGATCAAAAATGGCTAAGAGATTTTTGACAGAATTATCCAATTCAATTATGTCAAGGAAAGGGATAAAATTGAACCAATGTCAGATCTAAAGAAAATTATTCTGAGTTATACTTAACTGAAAAATGAAGCCTGGAACAAAAATGCAGAACAATGATGCTATCATAGGGTGTTACCTGCTGTTTAATTACTTCCTTTTTATGGATACTATACACCAACATAGCAAAAAGCAAGGTACATCTGTTGTAATAATAATTTTATCGCTTAGCAGCCATATAGATTAATGAACTTTACTGTGTTCTATGTGCCTATCATATCAGGAAAAAAAGAAGTGTCATGAAGAAAGATGGTGGAACACAGTGAGATGGTGGCAAGGGAAGCTGCAGTGTGTTTCTGCTGCTGCCGGTGGGAAAGCTGCAGTCTAGGCCTCGAGGTTCACACCAACTTCTCCACAGTCACCAACACATCTCTTAGCTGAGACTGCAAAAGAGCAGGCACAAACGTTGTTTCAGGTGCCCTTTTTCAGTTCAGATTTCAGTCCTGTAATAACTCCTTTTTGTTGTTACAGTACTGCATGTTAGATCCATAGCGTTTAATGGTGCAGTCCCATTGATTGCACTGTACTTTTACCTCAGCCTAAAGGATCCCTCCTGCTCCTTTATTTAGCGTTGATATTCTCTTTCCTCTTTCTGTGCAGAAGGAGGAATATGACTAAGTATGCAGCTTAGCATATCTTCTATGCTGTTCAGGTGCTAATACTGCTCTCATCAACAGAGTACTTGAACTTCTTCCAGAAGTGCCCCCTGCCCTTCTTCTGAGTCACTCAATAGTTGTTAATGTTTAATAGCTAAAGGTAGGGCCAGAGATAAAAGACAGAGAAGCATGCGCAGCAGATTTTACTCTGCGGAGAAACCTGGTGACCCTGACTGTGTCTCTGTTTTTTTTCACAGTGCAACCAGGAAGCCTGCTAAATCCTACTTAATGCAAGCGATGATGACTTAGGATAAAGAAAAATAAAACCGAGAAATGATACATAATTCCCTAGTGGCCTTTGCTCCCAAATGTATCATCATTTAGGCAATAAACTTTTCATTAGAGAGGGTTAAACTTATATGAGTTCCTTTTCAACACAATGATACAGTGCAGCACTACAAATTTTAAGCAGATATATTTCATTAGGTTTCCCCCAGCATGGCCAGAATAGCATGCCTTCAGGACTTTCATACTGACTTTCAGGTTGCCCTTGTCCTCTAGGGAAACCTTCAAAATTTAAAAGAAAAAAAAATCATTTGTACATTCTGCAAGCTGAGGAAAGATATCCTACGTGGTGTGATTTGCTATAATGATAAATTTATCAGAGGCTGTTCATTTTATCTCCTGCAGAACTGCTCTTTGATGGCATTAATCTGCAGTAATGATTACAGGAAAGTAATTCAAAGCTGTTCAGAGGGAAAAGTGGCAGGATGCTCTCCATCTCTTTTCTGAATGCTTCCTCAGATTGTTCAATAAATTACAGGTGTAGAAAGAGAACAGATGGGCCATATGCAGCTGAATATTTTGGGGAATCAAGAAACATGGAGCAATAAGAACAAGACTGCATTTGCAATAAAATAAGTGTTGCAGATTCCTCATAGACCTTTTGTAGCAACAGGCACTGAGTCCAAAGTTTTGGGGATGTTCAGTATTATGAGTTTTACATTAACTGTCAGTGAAGATGAACCACAAATTAAAGTAAATTAATGTTTCATAGTATTTCAGATGAAGTGAATTAATGGTACCTTTTTGCATGGCCTTTTCAAAATTACAAGAGATTCAGTGACTTGTAGGAGACCACTGGCAGTCACCTAGTCAGACCTCTGAACAGAACCAAGCCACATAAGTTTTACCTAGCTGTGTGTGAACACAGCCATTTCTGGAGAGTCTGTGGCTTCCCTGGTGACCTGGCTCAAAGCAGGTCATGTTTTTTCTAAGAGTGATTTCCCTTCTATCCAGACTGACTCTTCCAAGTTGCAACCTGTGGTCATTGCCTTTTGCTTTACTGTTTCTCACTGCTTTACCAAATGAATTCTCAGGTTATTAGAAATCAATGTAATAGCTGACTCCAACACCACCTTCTTGAAGAATATTTCTAAATTGTGTGGGATCATAATGTTACTTGTAAGATTATTAAACATTCAATATTGCCACCAATTTATGGCTTACTTCAGGTGTAATATTCCAGGAGACATGATATCACCACTCTGAGATTTAGGACTGGAGTAAATGTTACACACATGTAAAAATCCTTTTGCACAGCTTTAGAGGAGTCAAAAATCCAGCTGATATATTACACAAGTATTTGAGAAATATATATTACACAAGTTTTTGAGAAGTATTTTAAGGTCTGCCCTGAAACACTGCAGCACCCTGTTGCACTCACACCACCAGCCCTTAAAACAGATTTAAGAAGGATCTGCTCACATGTGTGCTTTCTCTAGTGCTGAGGGATGCCATGAACCCACGGGCCACATAAATCATGACCCAGAAAGGCTACAGAGAAACTTAAACTCCACCAGGCTTCTATCCACCACTCCTGTTCACCCACAGCAGTGGTCACTCTTCCTCGTCTTCTGGTTGTGAGCATCCATGATACTCTCATGGCCTGAGTATAGACTGATCAGCTACAGTCTGAGCCTTGTCCATCTCACTGCAGCAGTGTGGTAAGGGATTTGTGGTGAAGCTCCTGCCAGAGTTAAAAAGAGTGATGTGTATTCAGCTTGTGACCATTACTCGTCTGCCTCCATCTGTCTTAAGGGTTCCTGCAAAAGCACCCACCAGACCTGTCACACCTGAGCAAGAATTCTCATGGAACAATCAAAACAGAGGTGGGCATGGGAAGGTGCATGTTTCTCTGGAGAAAAGTGTCATTTTCTGCAGGTGCATGCTGTGTCTGGTCCAGCTGGATGTCTCTCCACTTGCAATTGTCTCAGTAAGCAGGTTCCAGTGACACTCTTGGAATTTGTGGAATGCCTTATATATATTAGAACACGATATAGGGATACTCATTCAGAGGCTGCTATTGTGATTCCTGGGAGCTTAGTAAAAATTATTTGGGGTATGTTGCCTTGGACATACACTCTGTGAAATATGCACTGGATGTAGTATCTCCTTGGTGTTGACACATGGTAGGAGGATGAGTAGGTAGGAGTGCTAACAGCAATTATCTTGGCTGTCCTGAAATAAGTGCAAGTAGACATGACACCTTATGGTACAGGCAAACATGGGCCATCCTTGGAAGGATGATTCACAAGGGAGCATCATCTCTTTTTGGCTATGTGCAAGCAGCCTGATGTTGTAGTATGGTCATGACTGACATTTGTCTGTATGACACATCAGATGAAATAACATCTCACTCCTGAAGACATTCATCAAGTCCAACTTTGCAAGTAACAAGTGCACTTGGCTTTGTATATACTCAGAACATCCTGATACTTAGAGACACAGTAAATGAGAATACAGGATTTGATTATTTCATTACCAGCTGTTTTCCTTTGTTCCAGGTTATGTAGTCTGGAAAGAAAAAAAATTGCAAGATAGTACTGAACAAGTACATTCAAAATAAATCCAAGGGGAGGAATATTTACCAGTGATTATCGATGGTAAAAATTGTCTCTGCTAAAAATATCAGAGGAGGCAGACTTAAGTAAATGTCAGATGGTTTTGAAAATCATGTCCTAAGGATTTCCTTTCAGTGCATAAGAAAATCCATCCTTTCAAGAACTGTAACACTACAGATAAGATGCAAGGCAGAAAAGACCTGAGGGGGTAAAAAAAAAAAAAATAATATTCCTAATTAAAACACAAAACTCGAGAGGTAAGAGAATCACCTTTATATATGTCATGGTTTAACCCCAGCCACTAAGGACCACACAACCACTCTTTTAGTCCCCTACAAGCAGAACAGGGAAGAGAATTGGAATATTAAAAGTGAGAAAACTTGTGAGTTAGGATAGTTTAATGGATAGAGCAAAAGCTGCACACATAAGCAATGGGAAACAAGGAATTAATTCACTGCTTCCCATCTGCAGGTAGATGTTCATCCATCTCCAAAAATGCAGGACTCCGTCATGCATAACAGTGACTTGGGAAGACTAACACCATCACTGTAAATGTCCCCAACTTTCTCCTTCTTTCCATGGCTTTATATGCCAAGAGGATGTCTTATTGCATGAGATACCCATTTGGTCAGTTGGGGTCAGCTGTCCTGGCTGTGTCCCCTTCCATCTCCTTGTGCACCCCCAGCCCACCCGCTGCTGGCATGGTGAGAGAAGCAGAAAAGGCCTTGGCCCTGTGTAGGCACTGCTCAGCAGTAACTAAAACTTCTCTGTAATCAACACTGCCTTCAGCACAAATCCAAAACACATCCCCATACCAGATACCATGATGAAAATTAACTCTATCCCAGCCAAAATCAGCACAATACAATAGACACATGAGCTGTTTCCCATAATGACTAGAAGGAAAAATGTGATGACCATGTTCAGAGATCAGAATAATTTAGCAAGGGAAATGCTTTTAAAGACAGCAGCAAAAACAAGACCAGTTCTTGGTCTTTTTTCTAATCCATGTTGAGGATTTACAGTACTCGGAAAAAAGTGTGTTCTGCTACACAGCTACCTACAAGCATGCCAGAAAACTGTAGAGAGAAGGAAACAGGCATTTGGAGGATGCATGTGTTGACTGAAAGGAGTATTTAAATTACTGAACAATTACAATCACACCATCACCATTTGACAGTGCACATTTCTTCACAGAGTTAAAACTATAATAATGTCTTGCTTTTCTGAAGCATTTACCTTCAGCTCTCAAAGTCATTGATAGCAGCTATTACAGCTCAGCCGCAGGCATCCCTGACAGCACATCTCTGTCTGTCCATACTCCCCTGGCCTAGGAGAAGTGCTGAGACACTGCACAGCTCTACGTGCAGATGCTGCTCATATCCCTGACAAATCACATTCCAAAGCATCAGTCAGTGAAGGTTCTTTTCTAGAGAAGCATGAGGGAGAAGCTACACAAGGTGGTAGAGACTTCAGGAATGCAGGAGGCTTGCATATCTGCTTTACCAATAGTACTATATATAGACATAATATTTGATGCTAGTAAACAGTGAAAAAATGGAGTTATGCTTGTTCTCTTCTATATTTTCCTCTTGTATCTGTTCTTTATAACAAAGGACACAAAATTTCCCCTAGTAGTTCTTCCACTAAGCTCATAAGATTTGGATGAACAGAAAAAGTGATTTTTTTGAGAAGACATCCTTTTTGAGAAGACATTTAAGGGTTCTGAGGGAATTAGATTAAATTTTTCACTTAACCTTCTCTGTATTAAGCTAAATACATAGAACTTCTTTAGCATGCATCTGGAAGACACATCTTCCAAAAGAGAAAACTACTTGTAAACACTCTTCTGTGTTATATCTATACATGCTCCTAAATTTATTAATTTGTCTTCCAAAGTGTAGACTTCACAGGGCACGCAGTATGTCACAGACTGCAATGTTCTGATTGCTACAATTGTGGTGACTTCTCCGCTTCCACTCACAATTCTCTGTTTGAACATGCACAGGCACTTTTTCTGCTCTGAGACACAATGAACACACGTTCAGTTCCAACCCCCTACCCCCTGTTCTTTTCTAACTCATCCTTTCCAAGGATTCACTGCACCCTATAAGTTATTGATTGCAAACAGTGGGACTCTGTGTTAGCTCCTGTGGTTTACCTTTGATTTGGTGTATCGCTAAAAATGTCCAGCTTGCTTTGTAGAACTGGCTTGTTATCTGCAGGTTCTCTGTTTAAAGCAAGAGTTTTCAGTCTCCCCAGGTACAAATCAGGAAACACTCTTTTGATAGACTTATTTGGCAGGGAGCTAGTGTAATGGAATCAGAATTTAGTATCCTGGAATGAGGCATCTTTGGAGTTTCACAGTACACATATATATAAATGTGTTATGAGAATTAATTTTATCTCAGTAATAATGGCTCAGATATTGTTATTTATATTTGCATCACGCTTTTTTTTTGTTTACCTTTGTGTAAAATTAGACTTTCTTATCTATATTAGTGGCTGCTCTGATGGATATCTTCACCTGACAACAGCTTTTCTTCAATTTACTTACACATTTGAAATCAGCACCAAATCAGACATTCATATGTTTTCCCAAGCCCTCATTAGGCATTCCGAAATTGAGTGGGAAATAAAAGAAATTGTTTTCCTTGAGTGTTTTCATCTTTTCTGTATTTAAGAGTGAGCCTTTTTAAAGAATGCAAAAAGCCCAAAAGAATTAAGACAAGATATTTAGAAATGCTGATCTTCACAGACTGTACAAAGCTGGGAAGAGCTGTTGACTCACTCGAAGGTATGGTGTGATTCTTGGGGATGGTGCTGTGCAGGGCCAGGAGCTGGACTCCATGATCCTTTTGGTTGCCTTCCAACGCAGCTTATTCTGTGATTTGCCAATATGTTATAAATGAAAGAGCAATACTAATGCTCTGTTAAAAAGCTATTGATTCTGTGGAAAAATATTGGTTCCTTGGAACTTCAGCTCCTCTCAGCTATCAGCCATATTTATCAGTCTTGAAAATAATTAGGAAGAGAAAATCGAAACCATTTTTCCTGAAAGTGTTTGTAGCTCAGGCATCCAGTAAAATTATCATTACAATAAATTAGAGTTGTCAAGAAAAAAGGATATGGTCTGAGAGTAAAATAAGACTGAATGCCAAAAGGCAGTGAATGATTTAACAGTCCCACCACCTTAATATCTTATTCATTTGTACATTGAGTAACCAAACTGAAAATAAATACTATTTAGGACATTTCATTTTGCTTTCAATTCAGAAAGTAGAGAAAATTGAAAATTTCAAATCTGCATAAGAAGTTAAGTAAAAACAAGTATGTTTATTTTTGCAAAAAAAAAAAATAAATAGAGGGGTTTTTTTCAGATAAAATAAGTTTGTACTGGAATAGCAGAAGGTAAAGGATGACCTGCAGTACACATGCATTACTAGAGCTGTATAAAGAATGTATTGTGGAAAGGTTATTGAGATTTCATAATTTGTCTTGGCACAAGAAATAAAAGAAAATCTTGTCTGTTTTAAAATCTCTAAAATTAAAACTTCAATGAAACTGGAGTAGTTTACTCAATATTTTTAAATTTTGAAAGGGTTTTTGACTCCAGTTTTCTCCATATTGTATTGCAGTAAAGAATTAAAAATTAAAAGGACCATTAATTTCTAAAAACCCTCTTATGATTTTTGGCCTTTTTTCTTTTTGTTTTTTTTATTTTTTAAGATGGTGAGTTTATTTTAAATAAAACCAATTTAACAAAGAATTTTGTTTTCTTCAGAATCTGTCAGACCTTTGGGTTTCCTAACTCTGGAACTTATCTACCACTTTTTGAAAAGTTACCAAGTAGGAAGATCACCAACTTTATTTTTCCTCTGGGTAACTTTTAAAACTTATAAGCATTTTACAAAATTATTCAGAGGTTGGAAAGAGAGGTATAAACTTGATTAGTCCCTTATTTACATTCAGAAATGAAAGAAAACACAAAATTTTTAAAAAGAAGTGGGACAGGAAAAATATAAATGCTTTCAGTTTCCTACTTTATTGCAAAAGGAAAAGCTGCTTGTTTTGCAGCCTGAGTGCTTCAGGGTATTTTAACAAGTTTAAAATTATCTATTCATCAGCTCTGGTAATTAGCTTACGCTTTGCTTTTCTGTGTATTATTACTAGGGATTCATGTACTTTTATTGACTTATTATATTATCCTCCAGGTCTTCTGCTTCATGCAAATGCTATTCCACTCCAGGTTTAATAATTAAGCTGTATTGTACAGTTGCTGCTGGTCACACTGCAGACTTTCCAACCTGTGGATTCATGGCAATTAACAAGTATCAGGAAAACACATTCAAAGTGTAATTACAAGGATAATTTATGTAATTAAATTAACTTTATATATGATGCTGACAAAAAATGGAATGATAGAGGAAGGAAAGGACTGCTTTGGGTAGTCAAGAGTGGGATGTGGTATGGGTAGTCAAAGGGAAAAAATGGAAGTACAATATGAATGACAAATGACATGGAAGAAAGTATGAGAAAGGAAGTACCAAGAAGGGGAAAAGAGAGTATATAGAGGTGAAAACTGCTAAAGAGATGATGACAAGAGAGCAAATATAAAGGATCATAAGTTCACAGGGAAGGACTCAAGGAGTCAAAAGCATAGTTTAGCAGCTAACAAAAGGAATCTAACACTAAATGAAAATTATTAGTCAGTGACTGTGTCTGTTTAAAAGGAAGGGAATCAGTTACCATCTAAGTTAGCTACCTAGAGGAACAGAAAAGCAAACAGCAGTGTATTGATTCAGCAGATGAGTCGTGGACAGAAGCATATCAGCATAAGAGTTAGCTGAGCTATTTAATCCATCAGGTGTCAATGGGAAGAGAGATGAGTCAGCAAATGGACAAATAAATAGATCAGGCAGTAGATTAGTGGTGAGACATAATGCAGTTGGTGAGAATGAGCTGTCAGAAGACAGGTACCTGGCAGTAGTTTCCCAAACATGCTTGGTCATGGCAGCCAGGCAATCAGAGATGCCTGCAGGGATGCTGATGCCTCAGCTGGGTGCCTGGCTGGTGCTGCTGGGGGACTGAGATGGGAAGTGAGATGGGACAGTAGCAGTGGGTATTTGCTTGCCACCTGGACTTCTGGCGAGAGAGGGCGAAGAAAGGGCCAGCAAAAGTTCTCATCAGAGGAATAGTCCTGTATTTTGAGTTTCTTAGCTTACATGTGCCCAGCTTGATTCCTAAAGTTTGCTTTAAAGATTTGCAACAAGTCAGAGTCCCCATGCTGTGGTGAAAGGGTGACAGATGGGAAACAGATGACTCCTGTTTGTACAACCTTTTATGCTTATTATACAAAGAAAGGGCTGTTCATTTTTCAGCCTTATATCCTGTGATGTTTTATCGAGCAAAATGGAGAGCTATGATTCAAACTACACTTCCTTTTTACCAGCCAATCCTTCCTCCCCATAGGCTTAGCAGAGAGGCTGAGCTCATCGCTGAACTATTTGCACCAGAGAGTAGATGTAGAAATAGTGTGAGTCAGGATGCCTCTTTAGGGTGTGAGGAAGCAGAAAGGAGAAACAAAACTGATACAAAAAAAAAAAGATTAAATAAATGAATATTTTACTAATTCCACATACAGATACTATATATATATATATATATGCGCCTTTTGCAATAGTATATCCTTAATTTTAAGTTTTAAATAGTCAAACGATTATTAGCATTATTGAGAGGCTTTTTTAAAGGCAGTTGTATAGTTTGGTGAACTGGATCGTGTTGGTTGTATCCTCGCTTCTTTGCCTTGGGCAAAAGATGGAGGTTTGAAGGACAGCAGAAAGTAAATTTTGGTTGATATATTTTTATTGGAAAAGCAGATAGACTTCATGAAGGACAGCTGAGATGTGAGGCTATTTCAAAGATCAAGAAACTAGAGGAGAGAGAATGAAAGGAGCTAGCAAGGACAATGGTACTTAGGGGTGCCTTAGGAAAGGCATTGCCAGCAGGTCAAGGGAGATGATCCTCTACTCAGGCCCCTCTACTCAGCCCTGGAGAGGCACATCTGGAGTGCTGTGCCCAGTTCTGGGCTCCTCAGGACAAGAGAGATGTGGAGCTCCTGGAGTGGCTCCAGTGGAGGGCGACAAAGATGACTAAAGCACTGGAGCATCTCTCTTACAAGGAAAGGCTGAGGGAGCTGAGCCTGTTCAGCCTTGAGCAGAGGCACCGAGAGGGGACCTCATCAATATCTGTGAGTATCTGAAGGGAGGTGCCAAGAGGAGGGATCCAGGCTCTGCTCAGTGGTGCAACAGGACAGGAGGCAATGGGCAAAAACTGATGTACAGGAAGTTCCACCTAACCATGAGGAAGAATTTCTTTGCTATATGTGTGACTGAGCACTGAAACAGACTTCTCAGAGAGGCTGTGGAATCTCCAGATGTTCCAGAACTATCTGGTCACAATCCTGTGCCGTGTGCTCTAGGATGACCCTGCTTGAGCAGGGAGGTTGGACCAAAATGGCCCAAGGTGGTCCCTTCCAACCCAACCCATCCTGTGTGTGATACTGTAAGTTTCTAAGAGTTCCATTTTATGTACATGTACAAACACATAAAAGGACTCTCCTCTGATTACATTCCTTTATGCATAAATAACTCTATACTCCTCTTGGACTGAAATATACAGCAGATCCAAAAGTCCAGTTTCTCTGACATTTTAAACACATTCATTTTAAAGCCTTTGAAAGTCTTTTCTTCATATCTTGGAAAGGGATAAGGCAGAGGGAAGCTTTGCATGTTCTTAGAAATTAATGTCACACTTCTTACTTATTTGCAATTTGGACAGACTGAATCTTCAAAGACCTCCCAGACTCGGCCTCTGAGCATTTGTTAATAGAAATGGCAAGTGAAGGATGGCAGTGCTTGTTTTGCATACTTGCCTCCAGAGCTACCATTAGCAGTCCAGAGAGGCCATTTAGTGCTGCCAAGGTGCTATGTTTACTAGGCTTATGAATGCATTAAAATTTAGCATATGCTTCCTTTTTTTAAAGTTTTTGAGGTTTTGGGGTTTTTTTCTTTTTTGGTTTGGAGTGGGGTTTTTTTTGGGTGGGGGTTGTGTGAGTTGGGTTTTTTTGGTTTTTTGGTTTTTTTTTTGTTAGTGTTGGAGTTTTTTATTTAAAGTTCTGGAATTTTAGAATTTCACTGTACTGTCTGTTCTGTCTGAACTCAGTAGATGCTTTCTCTTCTTTCACAGAATCAAAAAAGACTGACTTCATGAATAACCATGAAGGGGTCTAACCACTAACAACAAGAGTCCCTGATCAAACAAGAGTAGTAATTGAACTAGTTGATTTTGATGAGCTTCAACAGTCATTGACAAATTAAGTACAATGACATTTAATATATAGTCACAATAAAATAAGCACAAGACTGAAAACTACTGTTAAATATAAAAACTATTAAATTTGAGGTTGGCTGCAATTTGCAGAACCAAGCACAGTGAAGCAAGACAGTTAAATATTTTAGTAGAGCTTTGAGAAAGTAACAATATTATTCATAAGTATCTCAGGAGCATGACTCACACATTTAAATTTGCATGAATTTCCATAAATGATCAGATCTGTATTGTTTAATGATGAAAAATGAAGCTTTCCAAAGTTATGTTGGTAAATGCAGATATATTTTACACCTTGCTATCTGTATGTCCAATGTTCCCAAAGAATTAAAGAACCCCAACATCCAGGAAACAAATAAAAATGGAAAACCTGCTTCTACAGTTTATTCCAGAAATAAACTACAACAAGGCCATAGTCCATTATTCTTCATCATGAAAACTGTATTCACTTACTAATGCATTCCTTGGATCTAAATTCTTTGTTTTCAGCATGGTTACATTCTAACTTGCTTTCATTTGGCTTCAGAAAAGCAAAAGAAAACTGGATTTCTACATTTATGTGCCACACTTGTGTGAGGAAAGATTCTTATCAAAATATAGGAATTTATATACACTTACCTCTGTAATTTTTGAAAGATGTATCTATGCATACACACAGACTTTAAGAATGTGAACTTTCTGAATGACTTCTCTCTTTTGCTCTCTGAGTCATAGAACCTGATGCTTCTCCTGTTGCAGTATGCAGTAAAGCAAGATAATTCAAGAGTAACAGTGTCTGGATATCCTGGAAGACCTCAGCTCTATTTCTTCTCCATCTGCAGCTCTCCCATGACTGGGCAAGTTGGGTGACCTTTCTGGCTTTCCCTATTCTGCCTGACTGTTCCAAGCCTTTTGCCAAGCCTGTTCCAGGCTTTTGCCTAGACTCACCTCCTACCCATGCTACAGACAGCTGCCTTAGCAGGACATAATGTCCCTCATATGGTCTGGACAGAGAAGGCCATCTTGAAGCTGTCTCTGCCACCCACATACACTCTTGCTATCCAAAGAATAGTGTAAACACATGAAGCATAAGGAAAAGCCAGACTCCCATGAAGAAAAACTGGGAAAATATAGAAAATAATAGTTGTGTCTCTACCTGTGTTTATCTGCACTGTAGCCTTCTTTGGCAACTACTCTTGCAGTCGTGTGAGTTCAGGCACTTGAGCATTACTGACTGTCTCTGTGTACCTAATAGCTACAGAAATTAATAGCAGATAATAGCTATGTTTTAAGTTTTCAATCTTACCTTCATATGAAAAGAGGGTTGCTCCTTTCAGAATTCAGGCCTCAAAGCTATTGTGCATGTACTTAGATTCAACCACCATGGAAAAGGTCTCTGACCACACAAGGGATATTCCCAGTCTGAACAAGAACTGCAGTTCCATGTGTTTCTGATGGAGGACCAGTCTGTTTGCACAGTGGAGAATAGGCTGAAGGCAGTCAGACAACCAGCCATATTTTCTGGTAGAGCAACTATCTCACCTTGCAGGGAAGTTCAATTCAGCTTCCTTTGTTTGCTTCAGGCTGCTCTCTTTTATCCCCTTCATTTTCACTTCTCCTCTTTGCCCACTAATTTTTTCCTTAAGGTCTTGGCTGCCCCAAGGGTTGTAATTTTTTTTTTTCTTCCCACACCTCTCTTTTATTTTCATCTGCTGATTTATATAGCTGTTACACAGATTGCTGCATTTGCTTTTCAGGGATCAAGTGTAATCTCTAAAGCAATAGGAGATCAAAAATCCCAGTAAACTATTTTCATTTTAAAAAACCCCAAAAAGCCCCTTCCCTGCATATACTTACGAGGGTGAGAAATAGTGTACCAGATGTCCCTAAAACTGACAAAGCTAAAAGTTGAATAATATTTCCCCCTCAAAAAGGGCCCATTAGTGAAATGAAACCCAAAGCCTTGAATGCACTGAGGGGCAGTAGAAATTCTGGATGTGAATATGAAAAATATGAAGTGTTGTAAAAGCAAAGCAGTAGGAGGCCTAGAGGGCAAAATGCATGTTGTAGGATTAATGCTGAAATAGGTGCTGGAGTAACTGCAAGAAGACAAGAGCTTAAGGGACACAGATCTAAGTGGTAAATTAATATATACAAATTTGCCTGCTTAAGGGAATGAGAAATCCCTTCCCAATAGTGGATGAAAAAAAGCCCTTTTGACTCAGTGTTTTTTAAAGATCTTTTTTACCCTTAGAGAAATGTAAACAGAGAAATTTCAACCTAAAACATTGCTCAGCCTAAGAGAATTGAGTTCTGGGTGAATGGATGGATGGATATAGATAATGTATTATTCAGAGTATTATCAACTTGATTTTTTGCTAAGGAGGAAATAAATACTTTTTTGTTGAGGTAGAATGCTGATGTATTTGCTGAAACTGTTTCTGACTTAGAAATAAATCAAGTGAAACAATTTGGCCATGGTAAATATGCTAATAACCGTCTGTACAAACTTGATAAAATTCTTCTATGCTGCCAGTGTTTTAATTTATTAACTAATGTGGCTATGATGACTGGAAAATGAGTGTGTGAAGTAGTTAAACAAGAGATGTAGAAAACATGCTCAAGGAAGTGGCTCTTCAGATTACTTCCCTCAGGGAAATTCCGGATGCTGCATTACCCTGCTTTTGCCAGGCTGTGTAAGAGTAAATAGCAGCTTTAATAACAAAAAATTCCCTGCACTTATTTATTTCTTTCTAAGAAATATGGTTTATGATTATGATTTTCAGTAATAGTTCACTATTCCTAAGAGGTAAGTCCAGTGCAAAAAGCAAGCTTTGTCTTTGACCCAGGGCTCAAAGCTCTTTGTCTTTGACCCTTCTGGGACAAAGCACATCAGGGCATTTCATCCTTGTTGCTGGAGCTAAGATTTAGCCTAGAGTGACTTTATGTGAACTGGTGCAGACAAAGGGTATACCGTGTTTGTCTGAGCTAGCCATGCCCTGGCGAGCCTGACGGCCAAGGGCAAGGTAATAAAGTTCAGAAATCCTGCCCAGACCTCTCTGTGGGCACTTGGGCTGTTGGCCTTTGTTGGCATTGGCTCCATAACAGTCGCATCCTTGGAGAAGCACATGAGCTCATTTCAGGTTAGACAGGCTGCATTTAATATATTTCACTACAGACTAGTCAAGATATGTATCCTCATTAGGAAAAAAACTTGCAAGATTTAAAGAAATTTATCTGATACATTTTAATTCACTCCTGCTTGCAAGTGCCAGTTCTAATCCGTAATGCTATTTTTTAATGATACACATGCAAAAATTATTTATATAATCTGTTGAAATATGCTAATAGTTTCAAATCATGAGTGCTTTTTAGAATTCAGATATTTGTGGGCAGCAGAGAAAAGACTGGCAAAATTCATTAAATAAATTACTCATTGTGGTTATTTCACCTGCTACTTCCAAATGTGAATAAAGAAATAAACAGGTTTTTATTAATAAACTGACACAAAAGAGGGTATCCAAATTAACTATTTCTGCTTGCAAGCATATTTCTATGGTAAAATATCAACTCTTTTAGTAGTAATCTGCAATATAATTTCCATGTTGACAAATCTTTGGAAATTTGTATCCGTGTACATAGCACAAAAATATCTTCAATAAATACCAATATATCAAAATATATCAATAAATATAATAAAACTAGTTGCATTTTCACTGCATATACAGATTTGTTCAATGACAAGCAATTGGGTAGAAACTCTGGCTGGGTTATAGATGGCAAAGCTTGCTTACAGATTTAACTTCAATTTCTTTCCTTCCTTTTCTTTTTTACTGTATGTATTGCAAATCTTTGACTGATAGGAATTCCAGTGCTAGCCTTACTTTTTAGAATTGGCAGAATAATTAAGTAACAAAATGTTGACATTTTAGCAGGATATTTTCCTTTTATTGTGAGACAGGATTGCATAAAGAACTAACGATGTACTTTCCCACTCCCAAAATCACACCTTTGATCATGGCTGTCTGCTACTGCTTATGTATTTTCTCTGGTCTTAGCCTTCAGAATCTAGCTATCTTACTCCACCGAGACGTCATTAAGGTATTTGGACATAGTGTCCTCCCTGCAATTCTTTTTCATCAACTTCTACCTTCTGTCTTTTCTGTCCATATGTCTCTCATATGCTGAGATTTCTGGAATTTACTTCAATAATATCTTCATGTTGGAAGTCATTCACTTCTTGAATGTGTATGTGTGTTTCCATTAATAAATAAATACAGTAATCATAGAATGGCTTGTGTTGGAAGGGACCTTAAAGATCATCTAGTTCCAACACTCCTTCCATGGACTGGGACACCTTCCACTAGACAAGGTTGCTTAAAGCCCAGAAATGCTTGCAAAGAACAAAATCAGATGGGAAGATCTCCTCTAACTATAGAGGTAAAGAGTATTAATGAAAAGGTGTGTTGTACTATTGCTGAGAATAAATGGCCATGGTAATACGAGTCTTCAACCTCCTACAGAGTTTGTTGTGCTGCCTGTCTTGTTTTCTTTCGTGCATTCTGATGGGCGTGCTATCACCTGGCATATTTGCATCTAGATCAGAAAGCAGAGTTGAAAATATTCAGAAGTGGGCTGACAGAGGCCTTACAAAATGGAAACCTCTTGTTTATTTTCTTGCATGGAATATACTGTCAAGATAGGCTCTGATGCCACCTTGCTGGCACTTTTTGTTGTTTGCAGGTGTAAGATGTGAAGTTGATTGTTCTGAATTCATAGAAAGATGCCTGCGTGACACAGACTGCAGTGTCCTGACAGTTATCACATTGTAATTGTCTCTTGTAAAAATATATAAGTAAAATCTCTACTTGAAAATGCTCTTAAAAAGAAGTCATAGAATGCCTCCATAACAGTAACCGAGGGGTAGGCATCTAAGAAATACAATTATAAACCAGAAACTTTACATAAACATGATCAAAACCAAATAAAACAGATATAACTATAAAAAGCACATACAAGGCATAATATCCTCTAAATCTGTCATGTTGGAGAATTTCTAAAATTGAAATATTTTAAAATCTAATTTAAACTTTTCTAGTTCCAAGGACCTTTCAAGGCCATAAGAAAAATGGCAAAATGAAATTAATGAAGCTCCTATGTGAAATTCAACATTGAAATATAAACTAGAATTTGAACTTTGACTTATTTAACTTCTAATTAATGTATTTCTCCATTTCTGTTCCTTTATTATACGCTTTTAAATAACCCTCATTCAGCATTGTTCGTTCACTTGGAGCTGAGGACTCAAAGCTGCACAAACTTGATATCAATGTTCAGTACTTCTGACTTTTGCTTTTTAAAAAGACCAGGTTCCTTGGCCACACTTAAAACCTTCCCCAATGTCTTCAAAGAGCCTTGCCGTTATTATTTTTCAAAATATGAAGCAAACAAACAAAGACATTTTGAATAGCCAGGCTAAAAGCATATTTCCTGTATTGTGTGGGCAACATCTCATCTGTTGAAGATTTGCCTCAGATTTACTTGGTTGCAGTACTTGCTTTTCTCCTGTTCTTAAAATACTTCATTTCTATGAGGGCTTAAACAACAAGGGATTTGCAGCCTCACAGCTTTAGCTACACAAAATGATATAGAGCAGTAAGATCTTGAGTTTCCTTCTCCTTCTGGAGTGGAAATTACTATACTTTCTTCTTTCCTCTTCTCAGCATCACATAACTCTTTGATCTCAACAGGACTAGTTATGCACTGGCTTGTGTCCACGGCCACAGCAAAAGGGGAAGGAATAAGGAGCTTTGTCCTGTGGCATACGGGTTAGGCAGACTCATAGCCAAGATGACTGGGGGTACACAAGCACCACACCTAATTGCTCTTCTGGGAAGTCATGGTGGTTGACCAGGGTTCAGCCAGAGGCGTGATGCAGCAGCTTTTGTAACAATTTCCATGTTGCTGTGCAAGCCAAGTAAGAGTACATACAATTCATGCCATGAAAACTCTTCCAAATACAAGTCATGCCCCTGAGGGCATGATCTAGCTCTGTATAATTATTTCTTTATAGCTGTAATTTTAACATGCAACTTTCCTTATCCTGACTGGCCACTCTAACTCAGCTCCGAATGGCGCTTGTGCTCAGAGTTCCCATGTCACCAAATAATCGGGAAATGCAAAATGTGCTTAGAGAAAGAGCCAAAAGAAGACAAAATTAAACCCTTTTCCAAGAGCCTCTGTGAAGTGACTGGGATACAGAGAAGTATCAGAAGATATTGAGAAAGAGGAAGCACTTGCCTCGTGCAGTGCAGTCTCACGTGAATTGCCCCAAGCTAGCCCTAGGCTAATAATACATCTGCAAAAATACTGTGAACCCAAAATCAGCCTTGTCAGAGTGTTGGTCAGGTTGATAAGCACAGCCAGTCTGTGGGCCTAGTCTGCTAAGACTCTGTGCTGTGGCTTGACTGCTTCTGCTACTGAGACTGGACTGTTCAGAATGGGTCTGATTTCATGTTGTGGTATAAATTCCCCCCGTAATTCATAATTAGGTTTGATGAGCGCTCAGGTTCCCTGAACACTATCCATTTATTTTGAGTACCAGCAAGACCTCTTGATGCTGACAAGAAGGCCATTAATAATCAGGACATCTCTGTGCTTGAGGCTTCAGAGGAGTAGAGAAATTAGCAAGCAAGCTGTAAACAGTTTTGCTCAAGTATCAGAAAGAGTCTTGTCAAGCACTACAGATCTCAGCATGGGCTCACTTAGAGGTCAGGTGCTCTGCAGTCTGTAGTGCAAAGGGAAACTGGGTTCACGCACGTGAGCTGCTTGGCCTCCCTCTGCACTCCTCTGTACTTCTCTTCTCTGCGTTACCCACCAACGCTGTCTCTCCACCGTGTCAACTGCACACATAAATCACAACCTACTCCTAAAATCTCTGCCACAACTTCCAATTTGTTACCTGTAAGAATCTGGAAAAGTAACAAAAGATATTGAAGTGGATTAAGGAGATTGGGAATACATAACTGTGAACTCTCACCATACTGTTTTATCCCACGCTTAGTGAAATGTTCATTGTTCTTGGCACGTTCATGTTTCTTGACATGTAAAATGTAATCAGTTTTCTGTGCTGGCTCTTGCTTATACGGTTGTGATAGGATAGGAGAAACCAGTCTTTGAGAGCATCAGCATATAATGGCCTCTTTTCGATCTAATTTTTCCTTTCAGTTGTTTTGTCTTTTTTTCCTCTTGTACAAACTTGACCTGGAAAAAAATATGACCTCTTCCCTAACACAGACACCTGACACCATCATCACTTTTAACAATTTCTGCCTTGAGGAATTCTAATTTTTTTTGTAGATTAAGTGCAGTTTGTCTTCTACTTTTATGCACAGACTATGTATGCATTAGTTTAGGACTAAACCCACAAAGGAGCCTAAATCCCAGCTGGCTCTTTATTCTGCATATTATATTGAGCCCCTCTTTCACCATATGCAGTATCTCTGTGATTAGCAAGTGCATCAAGGTCTGGGTCTTCATGACTTCTAGTTGCAGTGTTAGCCTGTGGGCTATAGCTCGTTCTCAAGTTGCACAATGACATGGGATCTCAAGGTTCCTCCTGCTGCACCATTCTGCTCCTCATGGCATAGTGACATTGGGCCAAGGATAGTCTCTGAGCTCCACTCGTCACAGCTGCAAAAGTTATACAGGAAAATGAAGGCCAGTTCCTAGGTAGCCCTGCATACACAGGCCTTTCAGTGAGTGTTTGCCACCCAAGGGGTCCTGACACTTAGGGTGGAGCTGAATCAGCTCCAACAAGGAAAGAGTGCAGACACGAATGAGATAAAAGGGCCTACAGTTACTTTCCTGGTGGCTTCCTTCTTCTGAGATACTGAAAGCTCAACATCAGTCTCATTCCCCCCAGACTATTGCCACAGAAAGGCTGAGTGTGAGGAAAATCTACAGAAGTGAGCCTGTGGCTGCCATCAGAGTGTGATGATCATGGACAATGGCATTTAATCTTAGCCTGACAAACAGCGGCAATTCGTATAACATTCATCTGTTTTTCCGCAGAATTGTATGGATTTTTCTTATAATAATTAAAATAATAATTATATTATAGAAACACTTTACAAGATAATCTCCTCTTCAATTTCCTTTAGTATTTTCTAGGGAATTACCATGGGTAAAATAGAAAGTAGGTAATTGAATTTCATTTCTATTACCATTTTGACAGCCTGAACTCTTTCCCAGGGTGACAGATTTAATTTCTCACACATGGCTTATATTGTTTTAAAATGGAGTAATAAGTGGCATGATATTGTTTCTTGCTGTGGCATCTAAGCCATTATTTAGCAATATATCTAAAGGATTTCTTCTGAATTGATAGCCATTAAAATTTTTAAAGCAGAACCTCAGCAGGGATAGATTGATACAGCATCACTGGAATCAACTGTGCTGTGCTGATTCACACAAGCTCAGGATTTAACCTGTGATATTGCTGTCACTTTTTCTTTTCCCTCTCACCAAATTTTAGCATATTTTTCTTATCAATGGTCTTAAACAAGGCTTGTAAAAAAACCTGTGAATTTCTTATAAGCCCAGCCCTGCAGCCCAGTGAGCTGTGCAAGGGGTGATGTGTCATTGTCAATTTGTGCTGAAGACAATGGCAGCAGAAGGTGTTCTGCCTCTCTCCAGCAGCGCTCAGCAACTCATACAATTTAGGTTGCAGGAACAAGCTTTATTTGCATAGCTGCCAAGGACATATTTACAGCTAATTCCAGAGACACCAATGCTAGAATAAGTCAGAGCATGGAAAAGGGGGATAGCTCTTATGAATTCCTTTCCAACATGAATTTGAAGGCTAATAAGCGTTGCATAACACTTATGCTGCTTTCGGTTCAAAATCAAGTAGTTTAATTCATCTCTGAAATAACAAGCCTGTATTAGAATCCTCTACTGTGGATATAAATACTTGCTTTCTGTACAAGTTAATGGCTTTTCTGCATGCAAGGGTAGAGGAAGTTTAAGAAGGTCATAGTTTCCTACTAGCTATATTAAGAGACGGTCACTTGGAGGTGCCACGCATCCCAGAATGGGTTGCAAAAGTTCATAGGAATCCCTTGATAATGGAATTGCCTTTTGTACTTCCATGATGCTGAATTTTCGTTCTCTTTACCAGAAAGGAATTTTCTGTCCTATTTGTTGTAAAATGGATGTGAAAATACAGGTTAACACAGAGCAGAGTGTATGATACCTACTCTTGAAAGTGGGAAGCCACTATAGCAGAAGACAGGTAAAGTCTAAAATAATTGTATAGACTTAGTAACTAACTTTACACTTGCTTTGAATTCTTGGTAACAATTCTATGACAATGTTTTTGCCTCAGTTCCTAAAAGAATTTTGTGATAAAACCATATGTCCTTGAAATAAAGCAGCTATAATTTTTAAACCTTCAGTTATTTCAGGCACAGCGTCTGCAGCACTGGGAGCTGTATTTCTATGCCCCTGTCACTTCCTCTTGTGGCCTTCATCACACACCTCACAAAGACCCTATAGCTGTGCTCAGTGAAAAGAGAAGTGAGGGCCAGCCCATGATGTTTTGCTAAAGCTGTTGCAATCTTTTATCAACCTGGTAAATCAGAAGACAGTAGGTAAAGAGGTTATAGACGGGGAAGCAGCTATGATATACCAAATGAGAGAATACCACTGTGGATTACTCTATGCAATAGTAATAACATCTATTTTCTCTGTTTATCCATGTTGTGGAGAATATGTCTCATGTGAGAAACTTCCTGTTCCTTCCTCAGTAGAAAGTAAAAAAATTATTTAATATTTCACCAGCATTAGAGCAGCATGTTGAAAAATTTTGTATAGTTGGTGTGGACGAGGTAAGAAACATTTTGGGGAATTCTGGCAGAAATGAAAGAAGAAATTACTAATGGAGGTACAGTGTAGGTATATTCCAGAATGTAATTGCAACACTGTCCCTCTGGCATTTTAAAGACTCCTAAAGACATTTGCTGTGTCAATCTCCTGGAAGAGAATGAAAATGTGTGTATATTACTAGTTAGCTTCCCTTTGGGGTTTAAACCAATCTCCAGCAGCATTGGTAGGTTAATCAATGCTATCTCCCAAAAACTAAACCAGTTCTTGCTAGCAACAGATCTCTTCAGCCCTTACAGGTGGTCTACCTTGACTGCCATTGGACAAGGGGCTAATCAGGTTTTTGAGCTCACAGCAGCATATTCACTTTGACCTGAGGTTGTGGAGATGTCAATCAAAGCCAATTTCCAAACCAAAATAACTGCAACAGAACTTCTTGGCCACCTTGGCTTGCCTCAGACAGAAGTGTTACTTAGCTGTCCTCAGTCTACCACTGCAGAGGTTAGGAGGACTTGTAGAGGGTTTTCCCTGCAACTGGCAAAGTATGTCATATTTATAATTAGTGCCTAGTACTGCTATGGACGATTTGGCTAAAAACATTCTGAAAAAGAAAAAAGGGATAAAATACATAAATGATAAAATAGAAATGCAGTATCTTTGTCCCTTTCTATTTTCTGGTTTGTAAGATTGTGTCTAGCCTAAACTGTAAAGAAGTTCTCCTCTGAACCATTACTAAGAAGTCCAGCATATAAAATAATATGCTATTCATAAGCTATATTTCATAAAGCAAATGTAAAGTAGACACATTTACCTTGAAGAGACTGTAGTCAGGGACCTGAGTACTTACCAAAAATTCATAGCTTCCCTTCTTCAGCATTCAAACTCCAGTAACACCACTATAGGAAAGGAGAGGGAAAAATTCAAACACTCAGTGAATCAATAGGAAGTAGGCAAGAAGTGGCTGTGAAGTAACTAGCAGTTAAGTGGATTAATCTGGCACAAACATTGGGAAGGTTTTTTCTGCTTAGCTTTACTAGGTGAAATTTGAACTGAACATGAAGCCTCCTGTGGCCTGTTTAACCTCCTTCAATCCTATTAATCTGAGAGATTAAAATGTTCCGTTTCTTCTAAAGGAAAAGCAGTAGCTCAGAAGACATGCTTACATGATTCATTAATTGTGGAGGAAACTATACCTGTTTGATATTTAACTGAGTGGTTGTTATTATTATAATTATTATATACAATCAAAGTAAACTTCAAAAACAAGGTAATTTGAACTGAGAAATCAAAGCTAGGAAATCTCGGAATAAAACATGCAATATTTTTTTTTAATTTTGTGTGTGTGTGTGTGTATGTGTTTAGTGATTTGTTCTCAAAGGAAGAATGTGGTAAAATCAAAGTAAAATTGCAGAGGGTTACAACATCCATGAATCTATGTTTGAATATAAACTTTTTCCCCATATTAGAAATCACAGTAGTTTTATGAGTAAATAATGCACAGTTACCACCACAGTAAAGGAGTTGTCACCACAGTGACTGAGAAAGTTCACATACACCTTCCAACATCAAACTCTGCCACACACTACACTTAAAATCCTTGCTGCTAAGTGCCTGTTCACCTCCTCTGATTAACTGGTTGGAGCATGGGTAGCAACCAGAGATTGCTCTTTCCTTCATCCCTTGCAGATGTCACAATGCATTGAAGAGAAAGGCATTATATTCTTCTGAGCAACAACTGCCTTTTGCTGAACAGAGAATCTTTTCTTCCTTGCAGGCTCATAGGACAATAGAGCTACAAAGCACAATCTGGTTGTCTTTGTGGAAGCAATGAAAGATACAGAGGAAAGAATTTACAATAATTTTACACTCAGACCTTCTTTATTTCTTTGTTTTCTCCCTTAAATTTGATATGAAGATCCTAGGAAATTATGTGCTTATGTTAATGTAACATTAAGGTTGATAAATCAAGTTCTAAAATGTCATGAAATGCAGAAGTCAGGCTATAGGCTAAACCTTTACTCTGGCTCTTTGCCTTTCTTAAAATATAGTCAGTCTTTGTGCTGTTATGAATTATTACTCAGACTACATAGGAGTCAGTATAACACAAACTGGAATTCTCTACAAAGGTTTGTAAATAGTAAACGCAAGACAGAAAATGCTGTGGAGCTGGGCTATATAAGGAAAGGAGCAATTTACTCACAAAAGCTTCAGTGTGTTCTTCCTTGTGTTTCAGTTTGGCCAATCATCTCTCTGTTTTGATCGTTTCTCTGCTATTATTCATGCAAGGAGATTTTGGATATCATTGGTATCATGGAGTCCTGCCCCTTACAGTGATACTGATATTCATGTGCAAATGAAAGCATTCATATGTGAATACAAGTATTCATTTTTTCCTGCCAAGACTACTGGCTACTGAAGATAAGCCTGTCTGGCCTAAAAGGAAAGAATGGGAACACCTTGGAAATAAAAAAGTCTTTAAAGCCTTCTGCTTCCTGGACAGCCCTTACTGAACAGCTGTCAGCAGTAGCAGGACAGGATTCTGCCCAAGGTTGGATTTGTCCAGGATCCCACTTACAGCCACAGTAAACACTGACTGTGTGATGGCAGCTATTCTCTGGTATGGGCAAGGAAGACAAGACTGATCAGTATTTGCCTTATGTCCCATTCTTTAGTCACCAGTCACCCCACATGCATCTTTCTTATTCCTTCTCTGAATAAAGCCCTTTCAGATCAGCAGGGGAGGTATATGTCAAGGAAACTTTCCATCCAGGAGCCAATCCGACAGTCACACACCACCTGAGCTGGGACTGAAGCCCCTTGGAAGCTACACCACGTTGAGGGTCGCTGGCTTCTGCTGTATCTCTGTGTATCACCTGGCTGTGCCACAGGTCCCCAAGCCCTTTGTTGTGCAAAGCCTTGGCAGCTCCTGGCCTCTTGCCGGGAGCTTCTGCCACCCAGAGCTCAATCTGCAGCTTGCACACCAAGCCACCTGCACTGAATGTATTCCTCAATATATATTTATTATAAATGGGGTGTTTAACACACATATGTACAGCAGTTTCATGAAAGGATGGCACGTAGGGCTCCATCTTCTGTCAGAACTCCAGCCCAGCATCCATGCTGTTTGAACTACACCGTACCTCAAACTGGGAAAAGTACCACGATAGCTGTTCATGTACATGCAAAATGTCTCTTCCATGTGTGTAACAAAAACCACGTTGTGCCTTAGTGGGAAGCTGGCCTTAGGTCTCAAACAGTCAGAAAGAAGAAAGAGAGGAGAGGCTCAGATACTTGTAGCAATCAGTTCTGTTTTGAAAATGAAACTTTTGAAAGATAAAGAGTATATGAGAAGGCTGAACTTTTATTTCCCAGCATGTGAAGGACTATAGTCTAAATAGTATCCTGGATATACCATATCTAAATATGAATGCACTATGTTAGAAAGAAGTCAACTGGTCAAGGTTATTACCCTGGATAACATCTACTGAGATTTATCACGCTGCCAACAGCAATTTTCATCACACAAGTAAGCACAGTATTATTATATCTGTGATTTAGAACTCTTAAAATTTTGATAGCTTTCATTCAGATACTTTTCTGTGGAGACAAAGAGAAATTTTACAATTGTACCACTGCACAGTTGTGCCTGTTTAAAATAAATTATTTCAACTTCAGTCAAAGGCATAATGCATACTGCTTTATAACAAGCACCTGATTCATGCAGCTTTTTGAGTGGTCTCAGATTTCTCTTTGTGGAATTTTTTTACATACTGTGCATAAGGATGTGTACTTGCCTTGAGGATATATTCAAGGTAAAAGTTTGCTCTAAGTGACATTTTTGCATTTTGCATCTGTATTGGAAACTAGGAGAGGGAAAGGTATCTCCAGGTGTTGTGAGAAGGTCACAGAGCCTGTTCCAGAATGAGAGTAAGGTAACCCCCTGGACCAGCCAGGTGAGATGCAGCGAAGAACTGGTAGACTCTGCCATCATCATACACCGGTGAAAGGAATGAAAGCTTGTTCATTGTAAGACTAAAAGGATGCTTCACCACTGAATTTAAGTTCCACAAATTACTTCCTGCTCCTGCTGTGTTCAGTGAGGACAACCTCTCCTCCAAGGCTCAGTGTTTTGGGTACTTTTCACCATAGTCTTCATTTTGGGCATTACCCATGACATGATGTAGCCTAATGTGAACAACTCCCTGGCAAACCAATTTTTTTTTTGCATCAGCCTGTTGGCATATCGTAATGTTATGTTTAAGTTCATGTCCATTAAATGCTATTCTTTGCATCTTAAATTATTTCAGACACTTTCCTTTCACATTAACTAGAATTAACATTGACATTGTGATATATTGCAAATGACATCTGTTGGAGTAACTTTTTCCCCCAAGAACTATATTTCCTACCAGCCATAACCTCAGAATTTTGGAGAATTATTATATAATGTTGTTTCCAATCAAAATAAATGTGTTCAGTTTTCCTATATGCAGTGGCATTAAATAACAGTTACACAGCTCAGTCCTCTTCCCGCTAAATTTGGTGGCAGAACTCCCACTGACTTCATGGGAGCCGGATTTAGATCTTAGGTGATTAACATTCATAGAAATTATGGGTTAACCTCTAAAAATAGGAGAAGTTTGGCCACAAAAGTCTCCTAAGAGCTAGAAATTTTAATCATATTTGTCGCTGCTACCTATACAACACTCTATATACTTTCAGTCTCCCTTTCACATGCTTTCATTAATTGCACGGAAATATTTGTGAATACAGTAAAAAAAAAAACTTGAATAATTAATGCTTATTTTTAGGGGCAATTTTAATCAACAAGAAATAGAAGTTTACCTATCCTCATTTCTTCAGACAAGGAAACAAATCTTTTGAAGGTTAGCTGCCAAAGTAATATCCAGAGAGGGGCTTTTGCATGTTAAACCAGATGTGTACACAAACTTATTACTCCCTTATTGTCCCCCTAATCCAGAGGTGTCTAAATTCCCTAGTCTCTTAAGCAACAACGTATGTTCTTGTGCCAGAAAAAAAAAAAAATTCCAGCTGTATGATATTTGGTGTGCCTTTTTTCCACAAGATTATTACTGGTTCTGACCATGTCCCAAACTTTCCCTGGTGTCAGGTCTGCCGTTCCTCACTCTAAGGAATGAGCAATGTGAGAAGTTGCTTTACATAGAGGAGCCTTGCACTAAGGAAATACTTAAGTCCTGAACCATGCTGAATGGGTGAGGAAATTCTCAGTACAAGTACTCTAAACCCTTTTAAAGAAAGAGATTTCCCTCAGGAGAGTCCTTCCAAGCTAATTCTTCCAGGTGTCCAGAGCAGTTTGTGGAGGAGAGTGTTACCGGACATAGGCAAAACATTTCAGGGGATTCCAACCTGTAAGACTGCATAAACTACCTCATTTCTGCAGAAATCCCAAGAGACAACATACCTCCAGAGCATGAGGCCCTCCCTACTTTTTTCAGGGACAGTCATTTGTTGCAGGCCCAAACAGACAGTAAATATCGATATTTCTCGTCTAACTCAGCTGTCCTATTTAGTGTATTGATCTACCCTCATCTTCCCATTCCTGCTGCTGTGGAACAAGGGAGTAAAAATAAGCAGGTTCACAACATTTATTTATGTCAGCTCACCTCAAAACTACTCCCAACAAGAATTCCTGTTTCTCCTCTTTTCTTTGCAGGGGTGCAAAACACAAGTTGCATTCTAGCTTGCCAAACACTCTGTTCAATATTTATGAAAAGAATAAATTAAGGTAGAAACCTGGAAATGTTACTGGAAAGGGCACGTGGGGTGGAAGTTGCCTGCACTCCTGCATGTCCCAGTACTTCTATCTGCACTGCTGGATGAGGAAGAACTTCTCTCCTTCATCACAGCTGTAGCCTGCCCTGGTTGGGAGCACAGTTACAAAAGAATTGCAAACTCTTATCTCACCATGAAGATCAATTAGAGAAATAATGTCAGGAAAAGCATGAAAACCAACCAAACAACCCACCCCAAAACCAACCACACAAAAACCCTTAACAGATAATTTTTCTCTTAGATTACTATTAGTTAATAATATTACTTTACTGTCTTAGAATCTAAATTCTTTTTTATAATTGAGCAAACTGCAATACACATTTTTAAATGTCAGAAATCCCTTCTGTAACCAAATCAATATGGAATAATAGTAATAATTTTCCTGTAGCAATAGAAGAAATACCTGAGGCAATAAAATGCTTTGAAAGGATGCTTTCCTTACCAAAATTCATAAAATCATGAAGGCTTAGTGGATTCTAATTCTTCTTTCCGACAGATATTTAGAGAAAATGAGGGAAAGGCTCATTTTGCTACTTTCAGATGTGGCTTTTTCTCAAAATTCTGGGAATCTTTTACAGTACACTAGATAAGAATTCCTGTCCTTAAAAAAATGCAGTATCTTTGCAACTGAATAATGTTACCCGTCAGGTCAAAAAAATTCACCACAGAAACTGTATTCAGTCATTAAAATAAAAATTGGAGACAAAAATTGACAACATTTTTGTACTGGTTTTGTTCCAAAATTTTTAACAGTCAACATAAGGGACAGAGCATAAAATAAACATGAAAAAATAACAAAACCCTATGCATTATAAATAAAATAATAGAATCATAGAGTGTCCTGGATTGGAAGCCAGAGGTGAGGCTGACAGGTGGGTAGTTCACACAGTCCTCATTTCTCCCCTTCTTAAAGATGTATACAATGTTTCCTCTTTTCCAGTCACCTGGGACTTCATCTAAATGCCGTTTTTCAAATATCCTGGCAAGAGGCTTGGCAACTACATCAGCCATATCCCTCAGGACTCTGGGATGCATCTCCTCAGATCCCATCGATTTATGTACATTCAGGGCCCTCAGGTGGTTATCGGGAAACTTGATTTCCCCCTTCTCTGGGAGAGACTTTGCTCTCCCAGTCCCTATCCTGCTGTCCATCCACTCAAGAGGATTGGGAAGAGAGTTTGCCATTGAAGGCTGAAGCAAAAAGTTGTTGAGTACCCCAGCAATCTCCTCTTCCATTGTTACCTGTTTTCCAGCATTGTTTATCAGGAGGAGGGTGTACATCTTCTTCGACCTTCCCTTTCTGGTTAACCTACCTGTAGGAGTCCTTCCTCTTATTCTTTGTGTCCTTGCCAGCTTAAGTTCCATCTTTGCCTTGGCCTTCCTCAGCCCATGCCTACACTACTGTCCTTCATCTCTATACTCTTCCTACAACCCAAAATATTTAAAGGGAATGTTTCTTCTTTTATTTAATTTTATAGCAAAAAAACCAACCCAACCTATCTCCCTTTTATTTACTCTTCCATAATATCCTAATATTAGTAAAATAAATCCGGACTCTTAGAACAGAAATTGATCGTATCATCATAGGATCATTCAGGTTTTGCATAAGACTAGTTAGTCATGATACCAATGTGACTATAACTGCTTTTAGACATCACTTTTTATTTGAGTATATCCTTTGCGATCTTCTTAATTTTAAATGGCAAGAGAAAAACCTAGTGGCTTTTCAAAATGCCAGCTACTGCTGGTATTAGAGACTTGTCATAAAGTACAAATACAAATAACTAATGGGGGGTGGGGCAGAATATTGTTTTCTTTCAATTCAGGATACAGAAATTCAGTTAGAAAAACAAGGGAAAGAACCCTCATTCCACTTTTCTCAGTTATTGAAGCATCTCGAAAGTCAGTGGAGAGAAGTAGTTTAAATTGTTGAATCTTTAGTGTTACTTTTATTTTTAACCATGCAAACAATATTTCTGGGCTAACTAAGTGTAAAAAGATTCTTTGTGAGTCAGTATATAATGTGAAACAGAGCTCCAAAAGAACTTTTCATTTGATCTCAACAAGCAGTACCCATTCAATCCACAGTTTAACAGTATTTATTAGACTTCAGTTAGTATGTATGGACAACAACCAGTTATTCACTAATTTACTTTATCTCCTACATTCACGACAAAAAATAAAAAAATTAGACTTCAACATCTCCATATTTACAGTGGGATATGGTAATTGATATCTCACACCATGGGAGTTCAGTCTTTACTGAGAATTATTTTATCAAAAAGTAATTCTTCTATAAAATTTGTGTAATTGGTATACCCATTAAACAATTTTAAAACTATTAAAATATATTAAAAAATGAGGAATGCAGCACTGAGCCTAGTTTTTCTACTTTCAGGAAACTTCTCCTACAAAATTTACTTAGAAATTGCAGTATTTCCCTGGGCCATAGATTTTGGGAGCCGTAAACAGTCAGTTTGGAATCTGGTCCACACAGGATCTTACACAGAACAATTTCACCATTTCTGTACTTAAAATGCTTCCTAGCCCTTCCCTCCAGTCTGCATTCATTCAGATGAAACAACCAGAATGAAGTTTGACCAGGCAGGGGAAGTCCCAAAGCCAGGATCAATCAGCTAAGCTCTATTGAAGTCAAGGGAGCCCTGGTGGTGTAGTGGTTAAGCACATGGCATAGCAAGTTGCCAAGGCTCGGGGTTCGATCCTGGCCAGGCTGCTCCCCGGGCAGGCAGAGCTCGTTAGCCCTGCAAGGGGGCAATCTGCCTACGTCCTGAGGAGGGCCTCAGCTGCCACTGTCCAGAATCGCTTTGGCCCGGCAGATTGAACCTCGGGATTAAAGGGTGGGCTCAGATCTGTGCGCCCTGTGTCTCACCTAAAAAATCCAGTGCGCAGGCTGGGAGGTCTGAAAGGAAAGAGGCCTCCCCCGGATCTTCGTACGCGAAGACTGGCCAGCAAAAAAAAAAATTGAAGTCAATGAGCTGAGGTATCCTGGCTGAGGTACGAGCCCCTAACCTCTGAAAAGGAATTTATCTACACATTTGGTACAATAAAACACAACAAACCTGGGAAATTTCCTTTTGCAAGTTGGATACATCTGTGAAGGTTGGTGATGGATGGAAGCAGCCCTGATCTCAGTGCCAGCAGGGGAAGGAAGGAAGGATCCCCTCAGGTGCTGTGCCTGGGCACATAAAAAGCAGTATATGATGCCCTGGGAAGTATAAATCTGGGGTGCAGTGCCACTTTTTCCTCTGCTAGAGCAAGGCTTCTGTGTGTATAAACAAACAAGCTGACACAGGGCCAGGTGTCCTAAGCCTTTCACTGATGCCTTAAATGGCTAGCTAGAAACAGAGACTAGACAGGAATAAGAGAATAAAGGTGGTATTTATTTGAAAGGCCTTCAGATGCACACTTTGGGCTCTGGAGGGTTCTGCCTCAGTGAATCCCAAAATGGACAACAGGTCACGAGTTCTTCACACTTTTATATAAATTCACCTACCAGAACCCAGCCAATGATGGAATTTCCCCAAGTTTGCCCCCCTCTCCCCAAGATGATGGTTTACAGTTCTTGGTCTGGGTGTCCTTGGAGAGCAAGTTACAGAGGTTTTTTTTATGTCTATCTTAGCATAGAGAACAGCACTTAACGAGCTTCAGGAAACTTCAGAGTTACACTGGCAGTACAGGATTTGAAAAATATAAAAGTCAAAACCTAAGGCATCACCACCACACACAGACTTTCATGTATTTATTTATTTACACAGTGTCTGCAGTGCATTTAAAGGTCAGTATGGATTACCTTGACTTGATAGCACCTGGACAGTTCTGTTAACCAAAAGTGTTTAACCTGAATGCCATGGAGATATTGAAAAACTTTAATGCACATAAAGGTACCTCTCAAGTCACTTTCCTGTATCCTGTGTTTATAGGTATGTCTTGGGAGTTCTTATATTCCACATTCCTAACAAATTTTACAAGTGTGAAAGAGCATCTGATGAATGTGCTTTTGTAATCCTGACTCTAAAAAACTATACTATCAATTACAGGCCTTTTTGTGTCTGTTTATATTTGGGTTTCTTCAGGTTTTGGGTTTGTGGGGTTTTTTGTTTGTTTGTGTGTTTGTTTTTGTTTTGGGGTGTTTTTCCTTGGTTTGGTTTTGGTGTTTTATGGGTTTGTTGGGGTTTTGTTGCCTATTGCTAGTTTTGCTCACAGAGGTGACAAAGGAACAAAAAATTTGACAAAAAGAGCCACATTAATTCTCCATTAGTCTGTGTTCTCATTTACACCAGGCTTAATTTGAAACCATATGTGTATTTCACATTGTGCCAGCATAAATGGCTACACAGGTGCACGGCAATCTGAAGTCTGCCCTAAAACCAGGAATGTTCCGATCATCCATGAGCACTGTTACCCAGGAGACCAGTTTATGCAGTGAGGTTAAAGGAGATGACTGGAAGTCTCACCTTGCATTAATGATCCAACATACAACGGATTTTAAAAGTGAAAATTGCAGAGCAATAAATGAGTGTACATGAGTCCCATTGTGCATAAAGCTGAACAGACAGAAATGCATAGAAATGGGATTACTCTTTCAAACCCCAGGACTGTATGTGTGGGAATAACCTCAGATAATTTACTTCATCTAGGACAGAATGCTAAAGTAGTTTTTTTAATTTATTTTCCAGTAAAGCCACTCTTGTATAGCTTGTGACATCAGGACAGTCTCACTGAATTGATTAGAGTGTAGCATAAACAGGTGGATCACTGGAGGTGCAAGGACTGAAAGCATGATGGAAGGGAAAAGGAAGGAATAATTAGTGGAATAATCCACCAGGTGTTTGAAAATCCAAAGGGAGAGGGCTGCTGGGAGTGAAATAATGAAGGCGACTGCATTTGCTTGTGCCTGAGAGATGCCGTGGAGGTGATGAGCTGAGAAATTGTTTTGTTGGGAGGAGCTGGTCACTGATGGCTGAGTCAGGGCCTTCAGGTTCACGGGTGTTTAGTGTGTATCCTCCCACCAAGGTTCTTCATCCGACAGGAACATCAGAAGGATCACAGACAGCTGGGTGTTGCTTGCTCTAGGCAAACCAGGACCTTTCTGGGACCACACAGGCAGGTGGCATCACGTTCCTTCACCAGTCTGACCTGTTTTGCTTAGATAATTTACCACTGTACTCCTCAGTCCAAGTACAGACTAGTGAAAAAGTCCTTCCTCTTCATGTTCCAGTTGAGAGGGTCTCTATTTTCTCATCTCTTTTATAGTGATGATTTCATCCTTTTGCTAATAGCTCTGTTCTCAGAGACCATCTAAAACTTCTCTAAAGAACATACCATTATCTTTCTTGAATGCTCTCCCTTTGACTTATTTTGCTGTTCTCTGCTTTTATGACTATTACCTTCTTTTTCTTTATTTAGACTGCATACCATATCACTATTTCAGCTCATTTTCTTGTACTTTCCTATCTTTTGCTCATTCCCACAGTAAATGTCATTTGCAAGAACTGTGATTTTGGAGTCCAGAGTTTACTATCATTTTTCTTCAATGTTCAGCATTGCAATACTTTTTTTTTCTTTTTTTCAACTCTCTTTGCTTTTCGTGTAATTAGACTGTTCCTTTTCTCTTAAGCTTTCATTGCCCTAAAAATCCCTGATCATGTCTCTCCTTTGCTCCACATCACTTTGTTTTTTGTATTTGTGCTGAACTAAAACAGGGGACAAGTGCAAAGTTGCCCTCCCCCACTTCAAATCCTTCTCAACACACTATACTTTTGACCCCTTTTCACTCAGCTGTGCAGGCCTGTGCTTCTTATTGAACATAATAATCCTTGTTTTTACAAACTTTGCTTTACCCTCTTTCACCTCCATTTTCTCATTTATGCAAAAAATATTGACGTCATACATGAATTACCAAAGTTACAAGTTCTAATACCAGGCCTGAACATCTTTATTTTTGTATCACCTCTTAAAATATTTTAATCAAGTAGTGATGATGTGAAAAACCTTTTCCATTTAAGTAGAAATAGAATTCAAGTGAGAGCATCTTGTAAATTAACTGCTAACATGTGCATTAGGCCAAATAAGTTTGATATCAGACAAAATGCTATTTTGAGATATCCTTTCATTTTATTATGAAATGGGTACTTCAGTCATTCAGGTTCCCAGGATTATGAATTGACAGTTGTCACTGACAAAAAGCAGATTTATTCTACTCTGGGCTTTTTTAAGCAAAGCTCTATAGATTCCCCAGGGATTGTTGGACTTGAGACTGAATGAAAAGCTAAAATTTATTTTACTTGTCCCTAAGCCCCTGAAGAAGACACAGACTCTTAATATTTGTCACTGTTTTGTTCTATTTAATACATATTCTCAGAGAAACCTTTGCCTTGAGCATGGCAGAAGGGGTGGTAATTTCCCAGGCCCAGCCAGTGACACTGTGACCTGAAACTGAGATCCCAAGTCTGGAAATGATTCCTCTTAATGCACAGGCTCTTCTCACTCCAGCCCAAGCAGCAGTTAAACACTTTAAGCATAGCAAACAACTTCAAAGAAGAAGCCTCACTGTGAAGTATCCTGCAGCCTAGGTTTTTGGAAATACAGGTAAATACATCATTCCAGATACCTATAATAAATCAGATGGGATCTTCTGAATGTCAGCCTAAGCAGCCACTCCCTGGGGTTTTTACTAAAGCAGAAATGCCTGAACTTCACCTGGCCCCATTCATCCTGCCCTGTTTGTCTTCCCTCATGCCGGCTTAAATCCCACAGGCAAGCCAGGACCAGAGCAGCACGGCACTGAGCTTTGGAACACCAGTCAGGATGGGCTTGCACACCAAATCTCAGGGCCAGGGCCTCTAGGTATCTATGGAGTTCCACAGGGGCTGAAAAAGAGTCTGATGGTGCTTAAGGTTGTCCTTAGGGACCCAAGCTGGCATGTACAGGCATCCTGTATGTGGAATATTCACAAAAAAGGCCTGTTTTCCAGGATGCTAAAGGCTACTTGACAAAACATGACTTAAGTATCTTCAACTTGGCCTGATATCCACAACAAGACTCTCAAAGTAAAACATTCTGGCATGGTCATCAGCACTTTTAAGTAGGGTTTTGAACAATTAACATTCTGTTGTTTTCCCAGAAGACAAGCCCATTGCTTTCTATTTAATGAGTGCCAATTCTTATATTGTGACTGTTTTTTTCTGAGCAGTTGTGAACACCCACCTAAAATCTGAGGATGTTGTTGTTTTCAGAAAGCAATGTTTCTGAGGAAAATGAGATCTGGGTATTTTTTCCTCTGGTCTGACTTGCTCAAAAGAAAATAAGTGTTTTAGTGCCATAAATAAAGCTCTGGAAAATTAACACTGATACTGAACTTTTCCACCCTGTAAAAGTCTAGATTCTCAACCACAAGGAACAAAACTTGTTTTCAGGATAACAATGCATGCTGAAGATTTCTGTTGCTGGAAATTGTCTGAGGTAACTTCCCCTGAGAATAAGGCACACATTGGAAAAGAGGACAGACAGCATAATTCTTCTGTATTTACCAAGTAATTGAGTGTTTTCTCCGTGTTTTGAAAAGTCAAGTGGTTATATGGTTGGATTATGCTAGTCATTGACTTTGGGATTAACTGATTTCTCATACACAGTATTTCTCAGGTTCTTATGCCTTATGTATAGTGTGTATTGATTTCCTGTATATTCAATCAAACTTTCTCTATCACGTATTTTTGCTGTTGGATAGTTTCAGCAAGAAGTAGACTCATTGCAAACCTATGTCTCCTTAGAACACAGCCCTCCCTTCCACTGAAAATAGTAATGTTATAAAATAACAATGATTAGTCTCTGCCACTGTAAAGCACTTAACCCATTTTTGCCAATCCAGACTTGGTTTCCATGGAAACAGAAGATAGTAACATAGGAGACAGATTTTTATTATTTTGGGGGGTTGCTTTTGGATTTCAGCTGTCTTCAAACTTCATTCACAAAGCTGTCCTTCCTTCACATTTTTTTCCCTTAAACCTATAGATTTTAGGGATCAGGAAGATTTAATCACCTGGTTTTCATTTTGCTGCAACTGGTTTTAAAGAAATTTGTGGCCAGAAAAATTTAAGAGGATGATAGTCTTGGATGTTGGAGCCCCGGGTTAATTGACAAAGTTGTCTGAAGTCAGTTTCTCAGAGATAAAATGAAGCTTTAGTGGAGCCTGTTGCTGCTGTAATTTATCAGGAGTAGGAAAGATAAAAGCTATTACTTAGATTACCACTTTTACCATATTAAGATACAAGTGTAGAGATGATTGGAAGGATATGCAGTCAAATTAGATTTGGGTTACTAGGTCCTTAGAAGGAGGGCTTTGGCCTTTCTAAGAAAATGGAAATACTTCTTTAAAGCCATTTGAAATATATGAATATCTCACCCTTCTGCATTAAGGACTCTTGAAAGGATATCTTATCAATTAGATTGTCTTTTGACTTTAGGTAAGGTCCAGAAGGCATGTGTTAAAATTTTAGAAATTAAATATATCAGATCAAATTAGCTGTCTGCCTGTGTAGACAAACACTTCTAAAGGTCACAAAGGTGAACTAGATACAAAGCATTATTTAGCACACTGTAATGCTACAGACAAGTACTATATTCCAAGAATGAAGAAGCTGAGCTTCTTTTCCATGCAAAGCTTGTTCATGAATAAAAATGTATTTTTTTCATCAATTTTTTCTTACCAGTAATTTCATGGCAAAAGCTATGGGTGACAAATGAGATACCCAAAATAACTGATTCAAAACATCTTCTGTTCAAAGGATGAATGATCTTATAAATCACTTACAGAATAGGCTGCCATGCTACACAAACAATGAGACAGGTCTCTCTAAAACAGAGGAGACTGATTGCTTCATGTGGTTTTTATTCTTTTCTAATTTGGAAATATATAAGAGATAGAAGAGAACATGAACAGAGATGAATAGGGAAGGTGACAAAATCCACATATAACATACTCTTTCCCTCTCCATATTTTTAAAAATCATTGTGGCTTGTGGAAGCCAAGAATGCTTGTAGGTTTTTTCATTACCTCTCTTATTATCTGCATTGTGTACTATATGAGAACACTCACTGTGAACTAGTGTTTCTCTGTGACAGCTATAGCTGCTCCTGCCTTGAAAAGCTGATGACTTTGATTTCAGTGAACATCACCTCAGTGCTCAGGTGCTGTGTTTTGTCTGTTATTGTTGTAAAGTTGTTTATTTCCATCCCTGACAGGGGAAAATAAAGCAACCTAGTCAATATATATGTATGCATTTTTTTACATCCCCAAACAGTAACTTATTTTCATATCTGTGCATGTTCCTCCATAAACAGAACATTTATCCTTTTTTCACCACTCCTAGAGAAAACAATCATATTAAAAGTCTGCTCAGGTTCCCAGTGCTCACTGGAGGCAGCTGCTCTAAGCACAGCAGCACAGGCAGCCCAGCACTGCAGCAATGACACATAGCCTCTCTACAAGTGGCAGGTTTGGAATACCTCAGATTTTTCCTTTGTTATCCTAGGGGATAACAGGAAGCACAGCTTTAGACTTGCCTTCCCATACCTTCCACTACGGTGCCTCCCTCAGAGTCCCCTCTGACTCCTGCATTTGGTGAGGGTCATGGTGCTGCCCAGGTGCCAGCAGTGGAGCAGCAGGAGCCTCACTGCCCCATGAGCAGCTCCTGGCTCAGAGCAGCCAGTCCTCTTTGGCACCACCAGAGATGCCCCAAACCCCAGGGTGATCGAGAGCATAGCTCTGAGTGCTGAGGCAATGGCTATTTCTCAGATGTCTGAGAAGCTCACTGACCTCCACAGCAGGTGCCACCAAGGTTTAGGCAGCTGTTGGCATGTATTTACATGGTTAGCAGCATCACTTTGCTAGCACAGTCATTCTCATTGCTGATGGGATGCTGCTTCTCACACCCCTGACACTAACTGCTTTAGTCACCCTTCAACTGTGCATTAGAAGTGAAATAATTGTATTTGCTAAGGAAAAAAATAAAATTTGTCTCCCAAATTTATGTATACAGAGAACAACTGTCTTGCAAGATGTTCAATGATTTTTATTTGTTATACCAATTATATCCCCATGGACTTTTTACTGGGACCACCAATTAACTTCACAGACATAAACGAGAAACAAAGATACGAATTTTTGCTGCTGTCACCATGGGACTCATTTTAGTTAACAAGGTAACAGGGAAACCTTCCAGGTCTTTTCCCCAATTCTCTAAGCTGTCTAGACCCACAAACTTGATTTTACCAGAGTAAAGACTTCATCAAATATATTTTCTTCCACAACGACTAAGCATAGCAGTTGGCTAAGCTAAAATGAGCCCAGAGTTTCACATTGGTGATAATATAAAAGGAACCATCCCTGGTCCATTTCTTTCTTTTCACAGTTCTTGATTAACAAGAAGTAGGATGCCTTTAGAAAATAGTACCATGAGATCTTTACAATAAGTGTTGTGCAGCAGTATCACAGAGTACAATTTTTGGAACAGATCCTTATGGTCTCTTCCCTCAGGTAACACAAAAGCAATTTACAGAAATAAAAGTCTAAGGAGGATTTGAGAGATTACTTCACCCATTTTTGCATCAAGGCAAAGTAGGAGTGTATGGAACTACATGGTAGCAAGTAGTAAATATGGCACAATGATGTCTATAATAAAAATTGTTAAAGGGAAGTGAATATCACATTGCAATGCACTTTCAAGAGTTTCAGTGAAAGTTTTTATCTCAATATTATCACAGGCTTGATACACTAAAACTTTTACTGTTTTGTGTCTGTTGTATTTTTATTTAGCTTAATCTTAATGCCAGGGGAAATATAGCTAAAGGACTTAGTAACAAATAATATGGAGAATGTAAATTTAAAACAAAGACTGCAGTACTGACTGAAAATGTATTATTTGAAGTAATTCATAATTTTTTTTTGTATATGGTGAGATATAAGCATTCTTTTTTATGTATTTTTTCTGCTCCTACTTAGATTTGAAAGAGAAATTAGTAAGGCAACTTAAAATCAAAATTAATGCTAAGATTTAGGTTTTAATGCCACCATAATTTTTAGATTATAATAAATCTAAAAATGTCTAATAAATACTTAAAAAAACCCTTGTATTTTGAAAACTTCTCTTTTGAAACCGTAATATTTTACCTGACAAGTACTCAGTACTCTGATTCCTTTTTTTCATTATTCCTGTTTAAAGTACTTACAACATGAAGGGTTATAAATCTCTTATGGCTCAAAACTTAGCCAACAAGAGTTTTAACAGAGAGATTTCTGTGCTTTGTGTTATGAGGACAGCCTGCTGAAAACTCATGCCAAGTTATAAACAATCCTTCCCAAAGGATAGCAACTTTCCATCGCAATTCCCTTGTGATTTTCAGAAGTCAGTACGTGCTTTAAATTTTGGCTCTGTGAATGACTTTGTTTTCTGTTCTGGCTTGTGGGATCCGTTTTTTGTACTCTCCTAACCTTCCTGGGTAAACTGTGTGAAAGATAATTTAGGCTGGCAGCTCTCTAATACTCCACCCAATACATTTCTGCAGCACCTGTGCTTGGTCCTTGCTCAATAATCTACCTGAAAATTTTAACAATTAGGCTCGCCTCCATGATTTGAATTTCGAAAGGGGTGGATGGGTTTCCAGAAAGCAGGACAACTACCTGCACAGAGAGAACTGAAGCACTAGTGACCTCCAGGGATGCTTAATTGCTACAAGCAGCCCTAATTAGTGGGAGGAAATGGGGAAAAAGAAGGCAGCAGGATGGACATCTGGTGTAGTTTCCTGATCTCTACCACTTCAAAATGTAACTTGCAGGAAAAATCTGTAAACTGAGTAGTAAACCTCCTGTGGCCCAATGGATCATGATGGGAAGAACACAACACTTTGATGATTTCCCTCTACGTATAAACAAACTCCATCTTCTGTTCCTGTGTATGCTTAAAATAAAAAGGTACTTAGCAGTTCATAAGCCAGAAAACTTGTCCATTAGTTCCCTTACTGCTACAGTAATGCTGTCTTATGTGCTATGAAATTACTTCTACAGGAGTCAAACTACAATTTATAAAGAAAATCCACTCATAGCAACAGCCAGCAATTATCAGAAGAGGAGGAGGAAGGCTGAAGAGCTTTTGCCCTCTGAGTGTGGTATCAGCCAGCTTGGAGGAAGCAAGTGTCAGAAGTGTTGACATATCACAGGACATTAATTTCTATCTGAGGTAGAGCAATTCTGATCTCAGTTGTTCTGCAAGTTCCCTACACTGAAGGTTGTTATGCATTTATTTTCTGGACTGTATGTCATATTATTTTATTTCTCTCTCCACTTAGAGATTTGTGACCAAGTCATCATTTTAGCCTAAGATAGAACATTTTGTAATTAATTAGGCACACTTAATGTCCCCCAACTTGTCCTACTTCTAGAGACGCAGCAGTGGTAGAAGATCCACAGCATTGGAACTGCTCTTCCTTTTCATGGAAAATCTGCTGAATATGAAACAAATTGTAAATGAGAAGTACTGTGTCTTGCTCCTAATTGCTGCTCTCTAGTTTGTCATCTTTTATGCATCCCAGGAAAAAAAAAAGCATGGTAACATGTAAAACAAAGTATTCCTCTTGGGAAAATAATTATAAAAAGTTATTATCTGAAAAAAATACAGAGGAAGTTATTGGCAGCATTCAGATGTTTTTTAAATGTTTTGGTAGTACTCCTGGAGTTCTCTTCAATCATTCTTCTTTTCTTTTTTTCAGACCTACCAGTCTGTAATTTATTAATGGCTCGCTGCATTAAACAAACCCAAAAAATAAAACTGAAAGAAATATGTGTTTCTAACTCATTATAAGAGCATCCTGTAATTTCAGATTAAATTACATGTTTACAACTATTAATAGTTTCCATTACTGAGTGAAAATATTACTCAAAAAATCATCAACTACCTACAAACTGACATATTTTTTTACCTGATTAATTTAATTATCATGCTTTGTTAAAATTGTGCAAGTAATTAAAATATAAATGAAAGGTGAATCCTTCACCTTTGCCTTTGATGGAACTTGTCCTTCATGCTTCATTTACATTTTAGCTTCAAAAGTCATTATGGCTACATTTGTATATTGCCTCTATTTCTACTATTGTTTCCATTTTTTTTTGTCATTTTAATATATTGTAGTTTTATAATAATAAATAAATAAACATATAATTCAGAAAACAAGCTTTGGGCTATTTTGCTATAAATGTTTTATTTCTGAAAAGCTTGAACGCTTTGATGTGGTTCCTTAAAATAAATAATTTCAGAAATATTATTTTTTTAAAAATCTAAGAACATATGGATTTTTAATCAACTTTCTGACAGGAAGAAAAGAAGAAAGATGAAAACCATAAAATTTTACCTTCAGGAAGGAACTTTTTTTCTTTTTGCTTTTAGAATATTAGATATTTAGGAAAAAATTTTAATATGTACTTCATATTTCTACTTATTTTGGGGAAAATTCTGTTCATTGGTTTTCTTTCCAGAAATCACCTTCCATGCCATGAGAATACAAAGCATGTACTTAAAACTCCCTGAACAAGAGGCTCATTAAAATTTATTAATTGGTTCTTGTAATTGGGCCATCTGTCACAAGGAGATGAAAAGCTATGTGAAAACAGTCATTCATTTGTGAATTGGGAAATACTTTTTAGTGGTTTTACTGTTTATGTCCTTATTTCCAAAGACAAGAATTTTTTCCTCCACTACCTGCCACTTCTACTCTGAAGGAGATATGTACCAGAAAGGCAGATGCTGTTAGAGAAATACTTTAGCATGTTCTCATTTCACATTGTTTCTTGAAACAAAAAGCCTCATTCTGAATCATAGAATCATACAGGTTGGAAAAGACATTAACATCATTGACTCCGACTGTAAATGGCCATAGGCAGCTATTTCACAGAGAAATTAGTGACATTCAGGTGCTCAACTACTAATTAAAGATATTAGCCATGAGTCTATCCTCCCAAACATGGGAAAAAAAGAAGACAAATATTTTAGTGCTTTGGATTGTAGACAAAGTGTTAAACAAGAAGATCCTTGAGTGACTTTGTCTCCTGGCTGCTGGGTTTTAGATACCAAAATAAAGTTGGTTTTCTTACAAATACCTCAGGGTTTCCTTAGTCCAGGTCTGTAGATATCAGAGGGTGGATTTTCTGCTTTTGGAGAAGAGCTGCTTAAGTGGGAAAATATCCCACACTATTTTAGCACAATTTCAGAGCACAATTGGTGGCTGTGGCACATTGTTTTTAGGAGCATCAGAGCCGTGAAAAATATGTTCCTGTGCTGGAGGAAGCTTTAATGTTTAGGGGTTAGTAGCCAAAAACCTAGCAAAAAAGGTTTTCCTGAAATTTCCAACCATCTCTGAGCTCATTTTTGTTCCCGAATTCTCCACTTAATGTTTTGTCTTGGACTGAAACTGTCAAATTCTGTGCCCGGGCTGAATTAAATCTTCCTGCAGTTCACACCTTGTAAAAATCACTGAGGATGTAACTATTAACTTGAGGGGAAATAAACATGGCAACTAATCAGACATGAAACAAAATATTTCAATAAATAATTAATATAAACATCGTATTGCGAGAGCTGAGTGAAAAGCTTCCATGCTTATGGCTCTTGCTCAGCAGAGTTTAACCTTGGTGCCATTTCCTAGAGTTCCTTGCACCTAAGCAGTATCAGCAAGTAACATCCTAAAGGCAGTGTAACAGACCATGCCCAGTCCATGACAAGGAGTTGAACTTAGGATTTTAAGTGCTGAGAGCACTCCCTTCCAGGGTTTGAGCAAAGGGAACAGGCTTCTTGGCTGGTGGCAGCTCTCACAAACTGACATACAGAGCTACTAGAAGGAACCTGGTGTTCCTACATTTCTATTGTTTCTACAAGATTCAGCTATCATGCATCAGTACTTCTGTTTGTGCAGATCACCCACAGAGGACTGGTGGCACTTTCATTAGTTGGACAGTCCAAAAAATTTAGATTTCAGTGTCAACACTGGCATGCATTGTGATAACGAAAGTGACAATTTTCATATTTGTCATAGTAAATCACCCAACACTGAGCCAATAGAAACATTAATAACCAGTGTTATTATTAATCCTCTGCAAAGGAGGTTTCCAGAAAAGTGCTTCTTGATAGTCATTTTCCAGCAAAATATTCTGCAATGAGATGATCTCTAGAGTTCTCTGGAACTCCTAAAAAATTTGAGTTCAAAAGACAGAAGCTGCTCCTGGAACAAGGTAAAAAGGGGCTATATGTTCATAGGTCAGACAAATGTATCTCTATAAACAGTACTTTGGGAGAGACAGATCAGGGTTCTGTAGCATCATTGTACATTGCAAAGTATTTCAAGTAGTCTGGGGAGCTGGCTGGAAGAGAAGATGTGAATTTGGCAAGAACTGTACAGGGTATTGGAGCCAGGAGTATTTATCATGGTCACATAATTAAAGGCCCAAAAAGTATCTATGTGCAAATGGAATGTTAAATTACAAATCAATCCCTAAAAAAGTCTCAAGGAAATTTGAGATTTGCAGATTTATTGTTGTCCTAGCTTTTATTACCATCACTTGTAACAAAAAAAAATCTTCAATCATAAGCAAAAAAATTGGGATTTTACAGGGGATTTTGGTGTTCATTTCAGATACCATACCTATTTTTTTAAAGGGTTTAAGAAATTTTTGGAGGAAAAGGTCTTGTATTATCTATCAAAGAACTGAGGCACACATATGAACTAGTCATATGTAAAGCACTTGACTTGCTGCTGTGGTGGCCACAGTCCTGTGTGTTGGTTTGCAACACACAGATTCCCTTTCTGTGACTGACAGGTGAAGGTCTAAACTGCACATTCAATTAATGAGATGTGCTAGAGCAACAAGAAATTGTATTACCTGAATCTCAGTTATCCCTGTTTCTTTTCCACAATCAGTACTGTTGAAAAAAGGTTGGTTCAGCAAATGGTTCTTATACTGTTGTCAGCTTCCTAGGTTTGATTTAGATTCAAAATTAATACATTTTCTAGCTCTGAGCAGTTGCAAAGAAACAGAGCCCTGGCAGCTTACACAAACAGACACACACAAGGCAAATATAAAGAACCAAAAACATCTTTGCAATTATATTTCTTTCTTTTCAAATCAAACTTTATGACATTTCAGGCCTTAGTTAAGTTGTATTTTGCGCTTTTGAAAAGCTTGGAGTTTCAAACACGATTGCTCTGCTTCCCAAAAGAGGTTGCTTAAGAGGAGGCATCAGTAATGGCTGGTACCCTGTGAGGCTGCATGAGAAGAGTCTTGAAGCATGGAATAGCAAGGAGCAGAAAGTACCATGGCTTGTAGTGATTCATGGAAGTTCTTACTGACTCTGAAGACAGGGAAGTTATGTAAGTTTTAAAGGCATAAACAAATAACAGGAAAAAAGGAAATAGTTCCAAACCATGATAACTGCAGGCAAAGCCTGAAATCATTGCTTTATGAATAAAGCTGCTGCTGCTGCTGCTCCCTCACTCAGTGTGCCCTTTTCTTGTACATTTGCTCTGACACAGTCCATGCTCAGAGTTTGTGTCCTTTCTTTTCCTTTTTCTCCTGCACATAAAAACCTAATGGCATTAATGAGATCATATAAGGCATTTATTATGCCATAAAACACTGAAAGCATCTTTGAACATTTGTAATTTCTTTTTATTTGAGATATTTTATTAGAACATTAGCAATGGTCCCCGTAGTTTTAATGTCTCAGTTATTTACCACTGATTTGGTAATGAATTTTTGATTATTTGGGTTTGGATAGGTTTTTTGATTCCTTTTTTTCCTTTTTCAGACAACCTAGAGGAGTGAGGAGAAGAAGGTCATGATAAAAGATAGATGTCTTTGAAGCTATGACAGAATGAAAGTTTGGGACAAAATAGAACCCATAACAAAGAACTTAAATCTGTGTAGCTATCCTAATCATTCTCTATGTTTCCTGAATTTGGTACTGAGAATAAAGTACAGGGATGAATGTGAATTTTCTTATATTCTTTGCCTCATGAATGTTCCATAAACCGATTTCTAAAAAAGTTGCTTTATCTACCTTCTCATCATGTGTTCAGAAAGTTACTTAAGCACATGCTTATGTATCTTTAATCACATTGTTTTGAGGTACTTGGTTATAATATTCCAGCAGCTTCTAAAAATATTCAGGTACTTGAGTGCTTTGTTGAATGAGGTGGTAAAAGCACAAAATACAGGCTACAAATATATCTATGCAACTTAAGCAGGAAAACTGCCAAGAAAGAGTTAACAATCATCCTAACTCCTGTATGTATAGTACCTTGGGGAGGACAAGGCTTGACATCTTGGGATTTACCACAACCATAAGCCAGCCTCAAATGCTGCAATGGAATTTGAGTTTTCTGTGAGCATACTGCTGATCCTGTGTTCACCTCTATTCAACCAGTAACAAATACACCTTAAGTCTACTAATTGTCTAGGGTTGTCTTACATGGTTTATGTCTCAGAATAACTGAAAGCACTTCAAAATTCTTCTCGGTTCAGAATACATGATGATATAAAATAACCTAGTGATTATACAGCCATTAATTTCTTTCAATTATTTCTTCCACTTTAGCAAATCTTAACTATCTTGCCTCTCCACAAAGCATCATGGCTTTCCCACTTGAAGTCAGATAGAGAAAACACTTTATAGGATAGCATGAAATTACTTAATTTGGTTTTATTACACAATTTATTTTTAAATACTGAAATGTGAAGGTACACTCTCAATTTTATTTCCTTTAAGTCTGTTCATTTTAAGAGAGACATCTATTTTTATCTGTTCTCTGCATACTCCTACAAATAGGTGAAGAAGTTATGCCTCTCCAAACTAGAGGGTTTGCATTTGCATGAGCAGTTACTCGAGAAAAGGAAAACACAATTTTACAAAGAGAGGGTTCTGTTGGTTCTTTTAAAATTATTTTTTCATATTCTTAAAATGACATTTTGCTATTGAGTCTCCTAAGCTCCAGTGCCATACATCAACAGCATCCTAGGGCAGAGACAGACTGACAGTCCTCCTGCCTCTTGCTGCCAAAACTTAAACAGATGCCTTACAGAATGTCCCACTTCAAGATGAAAATCATTGCATCCAGGGCAACAGAAGAGGCATTTGAAAGTCTGGTTCTGTGACCGTCAGTCATAGAGAATCAACATCTTGAGTGCAATAAATAACAGCTCAGTAAAATCCGCCGTGATCAGACTGTGCTTTCTAGGTGTCAGGGCAGGACTATCCAGGAGGTGCTAAACATTTCGGCACTGTGAGCCCTGAGCCCTGCTGCACCAGTAAACCACAGCAATGGAAAGGATGCAGGTTGCACGCCTGGAATATTTGCCTGTGTTTCCCAAGCTCTGTGAAACACTACATCATATCACAACACTTTTTGCTGTTGAATTTAATCAGAGGATAATGATGATTTTCATAGCGATTGCTGCTAGAAGCAGGGCACCCAGCAAATCAGCCATGTGAAAAGTGGGTGAGTTTTGAATCTATAAAGGAGCTTATTACGGAATCTAAATTTTATTACAGACAAGTGGAAACAGCCATATCATTCAGATTTACAATCACAAATTTTCTTTGTGTAATTAAAACACAATTTTCTAATTACAAGAGTAGAAAATCTGGCATATGAGATTTTTCCTAGTGCATTAACAATACAGTAACAACTGTGGTACATACTGACAGGCAGAATTTGATTACTGGAAACAGCTATTTTACCCAAAGTCTGCCTCCCTGGAACTTTATTTCAAGAATGAAGCATCATTTCACAAGTGGTATAATTTTATGGTGTAATAAAAATTGAAATTGTAAATACAGTTTCTGGAAAAAGCTCTTTTTAATGTTGCTTGAAACATTTACTTTTTTCATATGTAACTTCTTTTATTTTTTTTAATCACATTTAAAACAAAAGCCAGTAAATTCAGCCCCTACATGGTTATATCACTCCACCTTCCCTATAAGTAAAAATCAGGAATAGAGAAGCAAAAAAATAGCAGTGAAATGTGAGAATATTAAGGCCAACCATTTATATTTTTCAAGACCTATAAAATTTACAAATTTGTCAGACTTATTTTCTGTAATAATTTAGAATATCTTCTACTGGTCTCTCTAATCTGGATCTTCAGTAAAATTGTGTCTTAATTGTGCCAATATTTCACTGAGAGTATCAGTCACTGCTTAGTAAGTAGTGATTGCTTAAATGCCTTACTCTTCCTGGCCACTTTGCTTTGGATATGCTTTGTTAACTTACTTCTGATCCTGCAGATACAGCAAATCAGGATATGCTCTGTGGTACTCGCTTTCAAAATTGTCAACGTAACAGAGCTGTAATTCTAGGTAAGACTCCGGATGATACTGAAAGATAAATACTAAGACAGAAATTACTGTAAAATTTGCCTAGTTGTATGAACTTAGCCTTTTCTTGCTGGTTGCTTGAATTAAAAACTTGGGTATAGCTGAAGACTTTACTTTCATTTCCATGCTTCGACTGGCTTTCTGTTCAAGGACTTATGGAAAGAAAATGTGTACCAGAAATCAACGTCAACATTTCAGTCAGTGCCTCAAAGCTAGCCACCTGTAGCTAGGAATTAATGATGTGACCAAAATACGGAAACTGAGCAGCTTTTGCCAAACAGGGTCACAACTCCTACGCATTCTCTGCACAGCCTAAGTTTCACCAGTATTTAAAGCTTTGAGCTGCCTAACCAAGCTGCTTAAAACCTCTTCAACTGGCTCAGCCTCTGTATGACAAGAGCCAAGTGGAGGGCAGTGGTTATGCAGAGGATATCTTCCACTTTCTGTTTTCCGTGAATACATTAATTGCCCCCCACCACCTCTAGCACCTTATTCTGTGCTCATTTTTCGAAGGTAATGGCAGCTTTTCCACCAGATGGATTTAAAAGGTGTCAGTTCATTTCACTGGGTATCAAGGATTTCTGAGACACCAGTTAGAAATGCGACATCTGCAATGATTCTCTGCTCAGACAAGGTAGAAGGTGTCTGAACTTGTAGTGGAGAAGTGTCATGATTCAATTTTCTTCTTTAAAATTCACAGGGGAAAAAATAAAGTGATATAGGAAATGGCTGATACCTCAAACAGCTGGAATACACTACAAAAGAATTTACACTAGGCTGGTCCCAGCTACTCAGAAACATGTCCAGTCTAGATTCTGCTAAAATGAATGGAAATTCCCAGTGACAGGCAGACAAGAGTTGAATGTGAAAGTGTGACCAAGAGCCTAACCAGCTTAGAAAATAAAAATATTATAAAGTCTACACAAACCAAATTGTGTGTGGAGTTGCTAAATAGAAACACATGATGGACATTCAGGAAGAATGTGTATGGACTGGATGCTAACCAGGAAGAGGAATTGTGCTGACTTGATATCCTGAAGTACACACATTGCCTTCACACCTGCTGCTTCCTTTTTTCTGCCACTATTGAACTGAGATTGAAAATCAAGTTATGCCTTTGCAGTCTCAGAGGCAGTCAAGACCACCTTGTGACTTCAGGTTCTTTTAAAATTACAGTCATCCAGTCCCTAAATTCAGAGATACATGAAAACTACTGAAACAGACAAGGTGTTCCTGCCTGTTCTACAAAGGACAGATGATCAAGCCATAATGATGCACTTGACATCAATTCCAATGGTCTAATGGCTACTCTGTAGAGATCTCCACAAAATAGATTGCAAGATTAGAGAGAGGAGGCAAAGGCAAATTTTGAAATGTTTCAACGTGTTCTAGCTAGTGTGTGTTTCCGTTTGAATAGACAGTGTTCAGCTCTGTGGCACTTGGAGGACTGTGAGCAGTCAAACAGTACTGACAGTACAAACTGCCCTGAGCCTCAGTCAAACAGTAAAGGCTTAATCTTAGTTTTTGCTGTATGTCTGCTCAGACCCCCCCCTTGTGCTGGGTCTGTAAGCACAGAAGTCTTTATTCTGCCATCAACCAAATCAGAAATCTCAGCTACAAATCTTCTTGGAACCCAGGCTCTGAGACCAACATCCAAATCAAAATCCAGTCCACTGCAGTGGTTTTAATTTTGGCTTCGGATTGGATTTTGTTACAGAAAAAGATTAAAAATGCAAAATACATCTCAGAAGAAGATTCAAGGAAAGATCATGACTCCATCATAATTTTATAGACAGAAAAGTTCACCCCATTAAAAGTCAGCAACATCTGTCACAGAACAGAGTGACAACATTTTCTGCCTTGGACAAACTTCCCAAAGGAAGCTTGGTGCTATAAAGTGAACATTTCCTGCCCCAAAGGGATGTGCAGCCCCAAAATTTGTACCCCAGACTCCCCAGGGAGATTTTGGAGAGCAATGGTGCCACGCACCAGCTAGTTAGCTGACTGGGAATCCACCAAAGCCCATCAGGTTCATAATGGGGCATGGATCTTGCATTGGATCTGCACCCCAAAGCAACATCCCAGCCATCCAGCTATCCCTTCTCCAAGATGTTTCTTGTCTGATTTCTCTTTGTTGAAATTCCTCTGTGGTTGAAATTCTTCTGTGAACAGGTACAACATGGTCCTCCTTACTTCACCACCAGTGCCCTACCACCTTTGCAGGAGACCTAAACCTTTCTTTCCCCTTTTCTTGTTCCTTTCTGCAGAACAGTGTAATTCCTTCAAAGGGAAATAGTCACCTTCCCCTTTTTGCCCAGGGGTCTGGACTATTACCCTCGAGGCAGTAATCTCTCTTGGCTTCTGTGGGAGCTGTTTTGGGTTTTTGCTCCAAACTAGAACCATACCATAAGTCACTACGAGAGGCAGAGGGCCATCAGTGCCATGCAGCAGTGCTGTCCCCAGCACGACCAATTTATTGCTGTTACCCCTGTGCCACACAGCCACTCTTTCAGAGGGACTCCTCAGTCCTGATGCTAAAGCGACACCAAGTTCAAGTCTCTCACAAAGCTTTGAATATTAGCTAGCAATGGTGATATCAGGACCTTGGCACAGCAACCAGAAAAATGACTTCTCACAGATTGAGGTAGCTGATAAGAGAAGGGGTTTGAGACTCTCTGTGGTGCCTGAATATGGTGCTGAAAATAGCAATTAAGTGTCCATTTGCGTACTGAGTTTTCAAAGCACTGATTCAATCAAAACACTTATTTTTGCAATTTAAATTTACACTAACCCAGCCCTCCCCAAGTGCCCTCCCCAAGCCAAACAGATTCATCACATGCTTAAATTTGGATATATGCTGTCTAAGCTCTTTGTAGAATCAGGATCAAGAGAAATAGCTGGAAGTGGCAAAAGTGCTCAAAAGCAAGTACAAAGCCATTATTAACACTGAAAAAGAAGAACCTACATAGAGAAAGAGAAAAACCCCCAACCCTAGGGCATGGTAAAGAAAGCAACTGGACAATAGTTTGGACAATAATACAGAAAGTTCACTTCTTTTAGTGATTAAAGGAGCAGATTGATGTTGGTTTGCTGGTTTTGCTCAAGCCCAATTTCTCAGCTTAATCACCACTATAACATATTATAGAAATCCCAGGGAAAAGCATTTTATTCATTTAGCAACATTTCTGCCTTCTCACATATGAGGTGCTACAGTTTCTGGTAAATCTGTTCTTTCTATTTCTGTTTTGATCTAATTATGGGTTATTAGCTGACTAGGTACACAGTAAATTTTGGGTTAATGTTTTTTCCTTCTAATATTAGATTTTTCAGAAACATCCCCACCCAGAGAAAAAGCAAATCTCCAAGGCAGTAAATACTGGACAGTGAGAAAATAAATTTTTGGGATGTTTGATGTAGGAAAAAGCAGACCTGATTTGGAGCTGACCACTCATTATCCAAACCCTCTTGCAGCCCTTTATCAGTGTTTTAAGCCTGCACCAAGCAGTGGATGTTTGATAGCTGATTATAAAAATTCTTACTCTTCCAGATTAGCTGTAAACCACTTTTAATGTATTCCTTCTGTTTGCTCATACAGCCAGTTTTTATTATTGCCACTGTGGAAAGAAATTAGTTTATCTGTGAGTACAGATGTAGTCATTTGCAGAGATTGCAAGCCAGAAAATAATTGCTTACCAATGTGCTTTCTTTTGTTTGTCCTCTTTCAGAGAATTCCTTCTGGATTTATAGATGCGATCATGAGTTACTGTTAGAACTGCCTTACAAAAATCCTCTCCTATATATAGTATTTGCCTCTCCTGTATAATCACAGTTACTCCCCACTGATCACTGAGTAGTTCATGGGTTGTTGGATTGTTTTTTCTAAAACTTACTCTTTACTCTTACTCATTCACAGAACCTGACCTTACTGCTCTAGCAGACACACCAGTGTTGGGCATGTGCAACTCATCTTTTCTTATCTGTTTTACAGGGATTTTTCCCTATTCCTCCTAGAATAGGGACAACCGTTGCAACATAATTAAGACCCCTGCTAATCAGTTTGTTCATCCAAGCTATCTGCTAACATCATACATAGACAAGATAAACAGACAATTACCATGGAGAACATTTGCTAAACAAAGCTATAATTAATAATAAATGAAACTGGGTTTCCAACTACTTAAGTACAGTAGTTATTAATTATCATGTGGCCCCAAGCTATTTGTGTAGAGTGTATAATTTACAATTCTGCATGATCTCAGCTGTACTCCCTGAAGCCTACAGAGCTATCTTTTGCATAACTTTAAACTCCAATATGTTGCCTGTGAAAGTTTCTGCTGTCTTCTGCCCCAGCTCTCTCCATTATAAGGCCAAGAAATGCAATCTTGTGTTTATGTGGAAGAGATTACAATTTTTAAACAGCAGTATGTAGGAAATGCCAGAATATAACATGCAACTGAATTAGATCTGGTTTTGTCACCTGTCATACATAATCAGCCTCCAGCTGTGCAATAAGCAATATGGAGGTAGCCAGCATTGTCCTACATATTTTTCACTTGAAAAAGTATTAACAGTCCTGTTTTCATCACCAGACAGCTTTACTAGCCAGTTTCCAAAATCCTACTTAATTTAAACTCTTATTACATACAGTAAAACTTCTTCAGAAAATTAGATATTCTGTATAATGTAAAACCAGATATCCTTCCCACTAGAGGCGACAGTGTCATCATAGACCCATGGGCTGTGCAATGCCTTCAAGGTTTATGTGCTCACCCTGAGCAGGGATGAAATTCTAGGCTGCTGGCAATACCACTCACATTACATTTTTACAACAGTACAGTCCGGAGCTCCAAGATTATCACTTGCTTCCACACCTTGATTTCTCACCGTGTTTCTCTCAAACAGTTCCAAGAAGTCATAAGCATTCTCCTGGAGTCTTACCAAATTTAGAACTCAGACTACTGACAGGGTTGTGTGTTTTCAGTGACAAAGACCAGACATTTTCAGAACAGGCCTGTTCATATTTGCCTGGTGACATAAGACACTGTATAACTCTGGTGTAGAAGGGAAAACCACAGCGTCCACACAGGCCAGACCCACTGGCTTTACTCACCACTTTCTGCAAGCATACCCAAGATCCCTCTCCATCTCTCACTTTCCTGGGCTACAGAGCTCCTACTGCAGCTCCCAGTGACTAAGGTTTTTTTTAAAATGCACTTATTTTGGTTTTGCATCTTCTGACTGCCTTGTCAGCTCCTCCCTGAGAGAAAGCACCCATTTTGATCTATTCTACATCCAAGTAACTCTGGTTTCTCTGTCTTTAGCCATTTAGTCCTATCAACTGGTCTTACCTTCCTATTTCACACCTGTCTCACTTCTCTGTCCCACTGAAGGCATAGAGTCTCAGTATTGAGTCAGTTAAAAAAATGATCAGTGAAAAAATTAATTACTTAATTCTTTTTAGAGGAGACAGATTCTCCACAAATGCCTAAGTAATTTAAAAAGATATTGTCTCTGTGGCATGCGGCATCACTGTGTTATCTGGTATTCCATAATGTTTCCCACGTAATTTTCTTTTAACGTGATTAATTTATGAAGATGAGTCAGGTTGGCAGTAAGCATGGTAATTGCCAAAAACCATATAACAACTTCTCTCTGTGGCAGGCTCCTGCCATTCCCCTTGCCAATTGTACAGGAGAATTAAAGGCAAACTTCAGTCCAAAGCAAATACTTGTAAATTCAGTTCTAGTCCTTGGAAATGCATGTACTTAACTAAAAGTGTAACAGGATTTTCAGCCTCTGTGGCACACCACGAATGGCAGACTTGAAATTATCTGGATGTAATGGTGGCAACAGTGACCAGGGGCTTGTTGCAAGCATGGTCTGAGACTGTAACTGGATGCTGGTAACTGGTCACAGGGTTTATCATGTGCCTATTTTGTGGGGGTATCGTGAGCTTAAGCTATTGATGTGAGGGATTTTCCCAAGTAATAATAAACAGAGAACAAACAAATAAATAAAGAAAAAAAAAAGAAGAAACTATTAAACCCCAGTATTTTTGCATATTTTTATTAACTTTGACCTTTTCCAAAACTTTAATCCTAAATACCACGAAGAGAAATGAGGTGAAGGGATTGGAAATTCCAAAAATTGTAATAATGATCTGCTGTTACATGTGGAAATCTCTCATAGGCAGGGTATTTCTGGGTCAAGAGACTCATCCTCCAAACCACAGAAGTTTAGGGTGGAAAAGATCAATGTGATGTCTCTGCTGCCCACAGATTCCCAGCTGTCTGGTTCTTTGCCCCCACCTTCTGCCCTGCGAGGGTCCGAGCAAACTAAGATGGGTAGTTTGAATCACCATCCCGTGTTTTCAGGCAGGAGGGGATGCCATTAGACATGAGTGGCAACAACAGCGTTGGTGGGAACTGGAGGTGAGGCGAGGTGAGACTGAACAAGGCAGTGGGTGCTTTTCCAAAAGGAGTTCCACACAGCACTGAGAAAATATTCTGGCAGTTAAAATACAAAGACTGGACAATAGCTCAGACAGCCCTGTACAGTCCAAAATCACAAGAGAATGGAGAATTGGGGAAATATGGAATCATGCAGACAGAAAATGCATTTTGTTGTGGTCAGGTACCGATCAGCATGTTTCACCTGTGGCCAAGGGTTCCAGTAATGCCATACATTATTAACAGATGCTGCCAGAATTTCTGCCTCTTGACTTGGAAGCTGGCTGAAGCAGGTGGCTTCTGGAAGTCTACTGGCAGTGGTGTTTAAGTTTTTCAGGGACAGTACAGACTAACACACAGAGTTAGAGAGATCTCTTCCTTGATAAAGGAGAATAAAAATGGCTTGGATTTTAAGAGTTTAGAATGCAGTCAAACCACATAGGAGCTGCTACTCCAAATAAGGTCCATACTCCATCTTGAGGAACAGGCTGAATATCCAGCATGTTGCAGCTTTATTATCCAGTACATGGAGTTAGTGCTTTTCCTTCTCCTCCAGAACACCAGACAGCAGCCCTGTCCAAAAAAAGGTATTTTGACTTCCGTGTGTGTGTGTGAGAAAAATTCTAAAGGGACAGCCTCTGTATGTAACCTCACTTTTATGTCTTTTGAGTAGCCTCTAGGTCAGGAACATTGATCTATGAATTGGAGAGAATGTACAATTAACTCTGCCTGTAGCCAACTCTGTTTATCAGCAGCACATTTTTTCTGCAGGTATGTGTAAAAAGGAATACTTTATTGGTCCTCTAAAAGAAACTTACAAATAGAAGGCCTTTCTCAACCTCTCGAAATATCACTCAACTCTAAACTTAAGTACTTCTGCAAATATTAGTTGTAAGTAAGAAATGTCTATTTTTTATGAAAAACTTTCTGGTCATATGATTATTATATATATTTTCCAAGGAGCTGAAACTCTTTAAACAACCACTTTGACATTCTCAGGGACAAAAGTACTCAGTAGTCAGTTATATCAGCTGGATTATGTTTTTATCATGTATGTGATTTACCAGGTATGTTTCTGGAAATACCTCTGTGACACAACTGTTTTTACAATTTTACTTCCCCAAAAATTCTATTTATTTGTTCTGATGGTGCTTTTTAGGTCTTGTTCCATTTAGCTAGAAAATCTAGTGTGTGGCAGGAAAAAAATTTTTTTCTCTGTTTGCACAGGCTGAAAACAGTTTGTGTAGTTAAAAACTGCAAAGAGAAACCCAAACAAACCCAATGATAAAATTGCTTTCTCCTGACCATTATTTTAAAAGACTTCTTTTTAATTCTTTCATTTTTTAATGTAAAAAATAATTATTAGCATTTCTAGAGTTTTTCCAAAATTAGCCATCAATTTCTTTGAAAGATTTGCAAGAGGGGAACTCTGGTCCCGTAAAAATCAATTAAAGTTTGCTGTGTGACAGCAGTAGTGATAGTATTTTACCCAGAGATCCGAACCACCACTAGATTAATGTTATGTGGATATCAGATCCCAATATCAGACAGGAAGGACAGACATACTACTGTATTAATTCACAAAAATTAGCTATGTTTGTACCTATTGTAATTGTTTTATGTTAAAAGTTTTGTTGTTAATCTCCCATAAAAATAAAGGGGAAAATATGCATTTTAAAATCATCTATGTTTTTTATTAATCTCTTTTATGACAAAGTAAAATTAGGAAACATGAAAATTGTAGGCAGTTTAAATATTACTCTGGAAAGACCTCAAAGGAATAATGAGCACGTCACTATTTTGGAATTGGAGTTTTCTTCGTTTGAAACACTTTTGTTAAGTTCTCAGCTTGAAATTTATAGTTTCTGACACTGACCCACTGGATCTCACCTTCTCTCAAGATAGATTTTGAGGATGAATGAGCAGTCATATTCTTTTTATTCATCTTTCATCTTATAAAAACAAAGTGCTATGCCAATGCCACTGTTCTATTTCCAGGATATGTTGTCTCAGCAGGAGTCTACCTGTGAGATATGATCTCAAAATACCTTGGTTATTCAATTTTTCTAAATATTTTATCCTTCACATCAGTAACACAGACAGGTTTTTCTATGTCACAGGCAATGGCAGCAGTCCAAGATGATCTGAACAGCACAGACTGAGATAGGACAAGCAGTTCAGTCCCCAACAAACTTCTTTTCTTTTTTCCCACCTGTAAATCAATTTTCTAGGCCAGCAGTCCTCAGTGGGTCTAAAGATCTTGTTCCACATGAAAAAATCATACAGAGAAGTTAAAATAATCACATTGAAGGAGCAGGATGCTTATGTCCATAACCCATTGTATATTTACCCTACTCTTTATTGGTAACTGAACAATATGATTTGGCTCAATAATACCATAAATTAGTAAAAGTTTAATGTTGCTAAACCTTTTCAATATGTTATTTTGGTGCCCGTTTTTTTTCAATCAGACTACTGTGAAAGTCAAATGTTTTTGTCTAAAAACTCTGAAAACAGACACAGGATTTGTTTTCTTACAACTTCCTGTATTGATTACCAGATATTCCTTAGTAAGAGATCTTAAAAAAACATTAATATATCAGAACTATAGGGAAGAGAAGTGCATATTTGTTGTTATTCCTAAAAATTAAGTTAATAAATTAAATTGCAGCAGATTCCATGTAGTACGCTGGTTTGTATTCAGCAATGATAAATACCATATGGGGCTATCATCCCAGTGGTATTCTGAGATATAAGAACTTTTCTCCTTGATTAGATTGCTGTAACATCACAGAGAAATAAATCAAACAAATCATTTAGGTGTAGCTTCTTAGGTGGCAATATCATGTTTCATTTATAATTCCCAGTGGACCTCACTTATGACAGGGAAACTTCATCTGGAAGTGCTTATAAAAAGATTTTTATTAAACATGTTAGAATTTTATTAAATTTTTCTACATTTAGGGAGAATTTTTTCAGCAAGAAAACTCATTAGGCTTTCTGTTCTGCTCCAATGTTGACCCTTGTAATAGATTAGCTCTTCTATCAGCAAAGACAAATGCTTATCCAAATTCAAGAAAAGAGATGAACTGACACTTGACAGAGATTCTTGACATGTGCATTAATAATATATGAATGTCTATTTTCAGTTTTTCACAGTATCGTAGGATCACAGGTTCACACACTGGTTGAGGTTGGAAGGGGCCGCTGGAGGTCATTTGATCCAAACTCCTGCTCAAGCAGGGTCATTTAGAGCAGGCTGCCCAAGACCATATCCACGCAACTTTTAAATATCTCCAGGAGGGCTACTCCACTCCACCACCTCTGTGGGTAACCTGCGCCATTTTTTGGCGGCTCTTGCAGTGAAAAAGCATTTCCTGATATCTTGTGGTGATGGCAGTGGGTGCCACTGCCTCTTGTTACTGGGCATCACTGAAAACAGGCTGGCTCTGTCTTCTTTACACCCTCATTCAGATATTTGCATAGACTGATGAGTTACCCCCCGAGCCTTCTCATCTCCAGGCTGAGCAGTCCCAACTCTCCCAACCTTTCGTCACAGGAGAGGTGTCCCAGTCTGTTACATATCTTAGTGGCCCTTTGGGGGATGCTCCATGTCTCTCTTGTTCTGGATACAGTAAATTGTGATCTATTCAGGAATAATTCTACTGAATATTAGGTAACCTTGGGCCGTTGCACTTTTGATTGTGGCACTGAATATGGGTTTTAATAAAAGGTAGCATAAACAGCCTTTCTCACATAACTAACAAATGGATGTTATTTGGTGGAGGAGTCTAAGAAATGGCTTTTGTTCAGGCAATCAAGTTTTGAACAGATTTTGTGTAGGGGGACATGAAGGAACTGAAGCTATTACAGCCTGGTAGCATCAGAGCTACCTGAAGACAGGTCCCAATTGTAGAGTTTTCCCCTGAGCACCATCCAATTAATCCAGCTCTTTACAGAGAAGGCCTAAAATCTCACCTTTACTGATGTCACAAATAGGCTTTTGCTCTAAACCTTCTTTGTTCTGAACATTTTATCTGTTACTTCTGCACCAACTCTTATTATTGATCTGAGTTTACACAGAAGTAGGATATAGTCCTTCTGTAAGTTTCAAATAACTTATCACAGTTGTTCAATAGCAGCTGAACCCTTCTCAAGGCAGGGATGCACAGCGGCTTAGGAAATATGATGCACATATACATAAATATGAAACCTACTATCACTTTTGTAAGGAAACATGGACTAGGATTTAAAAAGAACTATGTGGATTTTGGCATCAACAAATGATTTTCAGAGAAGTCTGCAATCAAGGTGAACATCCAGTAATTTCAATAGCGTAAAATGATATTTCCTTGGCAAGATTTTTTATTATCTTCCAGATGCCTTTTATCTCATCTGCCTCTCTAAGACAACAGATATTTAAACCTAGCATTATCACATCAAGACCTAAACACATAATACTCATGTCTTTTTCCCAACATGCACACTAGTCTCACTCATATGAGTATGTTTAAAAACAAATTAAAATCATACTTTATTTAGCTCACACAAGCAGTCTGGCTCAGTTCACAAGGGAGACTTTTTCCTACTGAACCTGCTCTGCATTTGGTAAATAACCAAGTAAATAACTAGCCCACCATGGGAGCAGAGTGTGGGAGCTGGCACTGTTCATCCTGGCGCTGTGCCTTAAATCCCAAGCTTGGGACCTGCTCAGCCCCTCCCTGGCCTCATGAATTGTTACTGCATGCAGCTGGGAAGAGTTTTGAGAGCAAGGAATAAGGGAAACCCACACGGCAGCAGCTAGAGGCTTGGTAAACAGGCATGGTACTGAGATGTGACTTCAGGCCTCTTAGGCAGGAGAGGGCCCTGAACTGGTGTGTCCTGAATTGCAGGGGCCAGTTGTGCCCCTTAGTATTTGGGTCAGTCCAAGGCATTTTACCCTTTCAGAAAAAAACAAACAAACAAACAAACGAACAAGAAAAAAAAAAAAAAAAAAAAAAGGAGGGGCCTGTGCTATTTGCAAGGCCCCCACATACACAGAATAAACAGACAGACCATTTGGAAAGCTTAGGATTGTACTTCATACTGGGAACAGGCAAAAAACCTGATTTTTTAAGCAGATAGAAAAAAAACATAGCTGTAAAGCAAGTGAGGGTAGGAAGTCAGACAAATTCAAAATTATTATTCTCCACTGACTTTGTTTTTTTTTAAAGAGAATACCAACATCTTAGCTAGTTATTCCCAACCATTACACCAGGATTGGAATCCCACATAACCCTCGAAAAAATGGCTCATAATGTCAAACCCAGCTTCTCCAGTGTGTATAAATATAGGTAAGTATTAACTATTCAAAAACTCCACTGAAAAGGTAGAAAAGAAACTGTGAGAAGCTTCCACATTCTGATAAGAACTTTTACTAACTTTGTAGGTTTTCAGATGGTAGCTTTTAGTAGTAGACATCATCATTACTGAAGTACAGCTAAATCAAAATTGCTGCATTATGCTATTGCCCATAATTGAGTAACACTGCAATTGCCATAAGGATTCAAGCACTACAGTCAACAAATTTACAAGATAGTGTTGCACAAAAAAAAAAAA